>JAJGQD010000452.1:0-11059 GCA_020882685.1 Aphelinus atriplicis
TAAATCGTCCATGACAAGGTCTGCAAACAATGAGGAAATAGGAGAGCCCATGGGTGTGCCAAAAATTTGTTTATAATATTTATTGTCAAAGGTAAAAATGTATTATCAAAAAGAAATTGGGTGATTTTAATAATTTCCTCAAACGGTATTTTACTTCTACTGTGAATATGTGAGAATCTTTTATCTAAGCTGTTCAAAACCAAATCACACGGTATGTTTGTAAACAACGAGCTGACGTCAAGTGAAAGTAATACGTAATCAGCTGGGACATGTATATTTGAAATTTGCTCTTTAAATTCGAAACTATTATTCACGCGAGAGATTGGTGGTTTTATACACTTTTTCAAATCGTCATATAAGGTTTTTGCTAAAAAATGTGTAGGTGAGTTTGCTAAAGAGATGATGGGTCTCAGTGGGACATCGGGTTTATGTATCTTAGGCAAACCATATGCTTTAGCTAGAACAGTATTAGTTTGTGTCAATTGAATGTTGTGGAAGCGCTTATTTAGGAAGTCTTGGTCATTTAAACTGGATAATATTTTATGAACTTTAGTTTGTAATGATGTCAGTGGGTTTCTTTTAACTATTTTATAAGTATGTTTATCTTCTAAAAGTGAGTTCATTTTTTCTCTATATTCACTAGTATCCATACACACAGTCAAGTTACCTTTGTCTGCACGAGTGAAAAAAATATTGCTACTATTTTTTAAAAAATTCTTAGTTTCTGAAAGTTTTTTTGCAAATTCTCTGTCTTGGGATGAAATGTGGCTAACTTTATTAAAATTGTTGATTAAGGCATTAGTGACAGTTTCTCTAACGTTATTTTTAATAGTGTGGCTTACGTCAATTTTGTCTAAAGAGTGTTCGATATTTTTAACTGTTAATACTATGTCATCTTTTGAGAAATTTTCTTTTACATTATAATTCGGACCCAATGAAGCTACTTCAAGGACATTCTCCGGTATGTTAACATCTGAGAGGTTTTTTACCCATCTGCCACTATTTATTTTATGAGAATTGGAATTGTTGTATTTTTTTCTTAAAATTTCAAATTTACTATTGAGTTTTTTTGTTTGATTATCGAAAATTTTTGTGCTCTTTAATTTTGTTTTTGTTGAAAAATTATCTCTAGTGATATTATCAATTTTTAACTAATCAAGTTTTTTTTCTAAGTGAATTTAAACTTTTGTAAAAATACGATTTATGTATATGAATGTCCTTGATCTCTAGTTTTAATAAATATCGCGACTGTTCGGCGTTAGAGCGATAGAAGAGGTTTTGGCAAAACTTACTGCGGAAAGACAAACTATTCAGTCGTTTTTGATTATTAATTAAGTGTCGTGGTGAGAAATCGTTGATTCTGCATCGGAGTAGAAAGTCACAGCGGGCGTTGGCAACTGCTAGCTGATGTCGAAGGTTGATCCAGAGTTTGAGGATCTTCGTTGTTTTGTACCCAAAGTCGGATGTTATTGACTTGAAGAAATTTCTTCCTGTAGAAGTCTGGTCGTTTTTCAATCGTTACATTGGCGAGACGAAGAGAAAATTAAAAGATAGAATTACAGAACATCAAAAAATTACTGATAAACCACTTCCGGTCCCTTTGCATTTAATAGAAAATAGTACACACACATTTGATTGAATAATTATTTGAATAATTATTACGTGTTTTTTGTGTAATAAATTTTTAGCCTGATGAGGCCAGTAAACCTAACTGGCGAAACGTCGCATAAAATAAATATGTGGTGGATTTTGTGAATTTTCCTTTCTCCACTTCACTCTGGATTGGCCCTCAAAGATCGACAACTTACACGCATTTGGAATTATGGAGGGTGCACAATATAATATTAAAATGTAAATTGACTGTTAAGGAATATTTCACCACATAAGACTGTTAGTGAACTATTATTTCATAATCTTATTTGTTCAAGGCTCGTTCGCTATTTTATCAACTAATCTTTTATGCAATTCGAAAGTGAGTGGTTTGGTAAAGATATCGGCTAACTGTTCTTTTGATGGTATCCATTGTCGACTTTTGTCAGGAAGTGCTCGATGCTCTTACTGTCCGCGCCGTCGAATTTGTTGTTGTGGGCAGAGCCCTTGACGCTCTGGAGGAGGACTCTGTGGTCAGCAGGTCCTCCTCCGCCCAGCCCTGCAACAAAAATATCATATATTAATAAATACTCACTCCCAATGAATGATTTTGGGAGTGTTTACCTGTGGACGATGGGGCTCGCCCATCGTCCAGTCCTTCTGGGGGACTCGCTGCTGGGGTTACCGGTCCTTGGTGGTCAGCTCGAGCCCCTGAGCTGACCACTAATTCTCTTCTCCTTGTCGAGGTGCTCCGGAGAGGCAGCTGGACACCGGTTGCTGCTGGGCTGTCCCTGGAGGAGTTGGGGTTGGTGGAGCTGGCAGCAGTCCCAGGGCAGCGACCCTGAAAAACACCGCACACATTAGGAGGCACTTCACACCGGAGGGCGAGCAGCAGGCAGCCACCCCAGGGCCCTGGGGAGTCGTCCCGGTGACGATGTCCCCCGGATGGCTCTGTAGAGGGGGCAGCCTGCGCGCCGCCATGATGTTGTGGGCCGGGGGGCGACCCGAGCGCTCCGGCCCCGGCCCCGAAACACGTTCACGGGCACTCGCGGCTACTCCCCGAAGCTCCAGGCGCGGAGCTGGTCGCTGGTGCTTCCTGAGCAGATTCTGAATCTGAAAGAAAAAAAGAATAATATAATTAATATTAATTTTACATGATATTGATAATAAACATGATGAAACCCATTAACGACCAAACGCCTCGATTTTCTGTCAACTTTTCGACGCGATTATTTGGCATGTTACCGTCTTTGAAAGGATTCAGTTTCCACTTATTCTGGCGTGAAATTTTATGCTCTTTCAGAATCCGTGGTCAAAATTATGATAAAACTCCTAGAAAAAAAGATATGGCCGATTCAAACTCATAAAATGCGAAAATTTAAAAAAAAAAATTTTTCTCGATTTTTTTTCATAATGTTATCGCCAATCATTTGTGCTCTAATTATGGACAAAGGTGGACAAAATGCTTCAGGTTTAAGAGGAAATTCTTTTTATCGAAGTGAAATCGCTTTTTTTTTACAAAATGGCGGCAATAACGTGAAAATTTCATAAAAAACATTGCTTATTTTTTTTTCTCGAAAACTATGGACTTCATCAAAAAATTCAAAAGAACAAAAATGTCTTATAATTAGTCAAGGAATACTTCCAAATTTTTTTCAAATGTTTTTGACACGTTTTGGAAAAATTTAATTCTCCGAATTTTTCAAAAAAATCTAGATTGTCTCTAAAAATTCTACAAAAATTTGTGAGCGTTCCTTGACTAATTCTAAGACACTTTTGTTCTTATAAAATTTTTGATAAAATCTAGTTTGCCAACTGTTTTTTTCATTTTTTTCTAGCTTTTTGAAAATTCTATTTTTTCCTATGAATCTCAAACTATGTATTTTTGTTATCTTTCTAATTTGGGCTTTTGTAAAAATATTTTTAAGTAATTTTTAATGATTGTTATCAAAACAAGTTTTACAATAATACAAAGTACATGTATTACAATATTTAGAGGTTCTAATCGGACATTTTTCCGATGAGCAGTTTTTTCTTAGGAGTGACATAAGAAACCTCGTGCGATTTTCTTCTATATCTTTTACCGTTTTCAAGATATCGTCTGGCGATACTCATTGCAAAATCTTTTGATCCCTTTTTTTCTCCTTCATTACATGAATTGTACAACACTAGTGCGTTTACAATCGCAGATTGTACGAGTCGTATAAATACTACCCACGTCCACTTTTTAGACCGTATACACGGCAGAAGATTGTTGCAATGATTGTCGTGCAAATCAACACCCCCCATAAACTTGTTGTAAGCATGAAAAGCATATGGAAAAAATATGACAGTTTTTGCTCTCTCCTCTGCGTTATATCTTTTAGATGGTGATTGGGGAGTTACACCAGCGGCAGTTGAAGCTATTGATACTTGCTTAGAGTCCTTGATAGAGATATAATTTATTCCACTGTTTTGGTCATGCTGTGCTATACAAGTACCTCTCGGAGCGTTCTTATCAATTATTTGTCTTACTTCTTTAGGTACACGATTTTCTCTTATTGTACCTGTGGATCTTAGGCCTAGTTTTTGTAAATGTAATATAAGATCGAAAGAAGTAAAATAATTATCGAAATATAGATGATATTGAGGAATTTCTAAACCTGACGTTTTCTTGAAAAAATGGATCCAATAAATTCATTACTACTCTTGAACCAAGAGCACATTTATTTAGAATATTCACACTTGAAGATTTGCCGCAGTACAAATCTAAATCTAATAAAAATCCATCTGATGTACAAAGCCCCCAAAACTTCAAACCAAATCGAATAGGCTTACCGCGAATAAATTGTTTTAGGGAAGTTCTGGCATATGATTTGGCCATCATTTCATCTATGGAAAGTGCTGTACTTATATATCCAAATTCTTGAATATTTTTTCTAAACTCATTCAACAGAACTCGGACTCTCCATGCTTTGTCACCAGAATTATTATCTTTAGCTTTAGAGTATTTTAGATGAGATTTGATTTCTTCAAAAGTGGATCGTGACATGGCTTGTTGAACTATATCACAAGATAATAGTACATCAGATGACCAGTAATCTCGTTGGGATTTCCTACTATTGAAAGAAGATAGAATAATTATTCCCAAAAAAGTTTCTAGTTCCATTCTTGAAAGATCGTAGCCATTTTCATTCGTAGCTTCTGAAATGTAACTTTTCATATTATCTGAAAAGAATAGCTCAAATAATTCAACAGGACTAGATCCACAAATTTTGGTCTTCTGAATATTATTTAGCAATAATTCATTTTGAAGAATCGCATTATTTATTTTTTCACCGGTTACCCACTTATAAATGTGATCATTTTCTAGTTTACTTTGACTGTCTGAATAAGTTTTAGAAATAGTTCTGTATGAATACTGTGATACGATATTTTCAGTATTTTCATGATCAAACTGGTCCCCTTCGGATCCGGAATCAGAATCTCCAGAATCATCTGGATTTGGCAAATCAATAATTTCGTCGTAGTTATTATTAGAATCATCAAATTCGCGAAGGATCTGACTATTAGCAGAATTTCGTGCTCGTTTTGGAGGCATTTTACAAAATTAAAAATTAGAAAATTATTTTATTTTTACACTATTTTTTCAGTCAAAGACCAGAGAATAACAAACAAACTGTTTTTTTTTTACAAATTTAGCGTAAAATTAGAAAATGAAAAGGAAATAGCTTTTTTTCACAAAAATTTTATAATTCTTTCATGTTTTATTTATTACACTACAATTGAAGTCTGGAAACGAACACTTTTTGATAAAACTATAATTTTTTGTCTTTGTCCTGAAAGTCGTATGAGAAAAACTTAACGTAGCGAAATTTCTCTGGTGACTCGAATCAAGTATAAAGGTTCCACTCTTCATGAATGAAAAATTTGACATTCAACTATTCTTTTTCCCTAGATTTCATTTAGTCAGAAAAATTATGTGAAAACTAGATTTTATCAAAAATTTTATAAGAACAAAAGTGTCTTAGAATTAGTCAAGGAACGCTCACAAATTTTTGTAGAATTTTTTGAGACAATTTAGATTTTTTTGAAAATTCGGAGAATTAAATTTTTCCAAAACGTGTCAAAAACATTTTAAAAAATTTGGGAGTATTTCTAGACTAATTATAAGACATTTTTGTTCTCTTGAATTTTTTGATTAAGTCCATAGTTTTCGAGAAAAAAAAATAAGCAATGTTTTTTATAAAATTTTCACGTTATTGCCGCCATTTTGTAAAAAAAGCGATTTCACTTCGATAAAAAAAATTTCCTCTTAAACCTGAAGCATTTTGTCCACCTTTGTCCATAATTAGAGCACAAATGATTGGCGATAACATTATGAAAAAAAATCGAGAAAATTTTTTTTTTTTAAATTTTCGCATTTTTTGAGTTTAAATCGGCCATATCTTTTTTTCTAGGAGTTTTATCATAATTTTGACCACGGATTCTGAAAGAGCATAAAATTTCACGCCAGAATAAGTGGAAACTGAATCCTTTCAAAGACAGTAACATGCCAAATAATCGCGTCGAAAAGTTGACAGAAAATCGAGGCGTTTGGTCGTTAATGGGTTAAAACTTACTCTCACAATCGTAAGGCCTTCTGATACCGCACCGTCGATACGGAACATTGTGACAATGACAATTTCAACAATTGAGGCAGAGAAGAGTATAGTATTGAAATCCACGGATCCGGGGATATAGTCTGCGAATTTTCCTGCATCAGCAAATTCCCGGATTTCATCGACCAGTGACCTGCGGAACTGGTTCTCGAAGCAGACAAGTTGGATCAGACTTGAATGCTTTGAAGCTAGGAGGAACTGCGTGTCATCTGGCTCCGATAATCCAAACAAGATAATCCGGACAAAAGCCCGAGATTTCAAAAGACATGCAAATCTTGTCTTGTATTTGCTGAAATCTTTGGGTATAACGCCCGCAGATTTGAAGATTATTTCCCAGTCTGCGTCGTGCATAGGGAGAGTGCTGGCTCTCATATTACCCTCGCCCAAGAGATTCTTACCAGCATCCAAGAAGCGTCTTAGTTTCCCTTCCGGGAAACGTTTGACGCACTCAATTAACGCGATGAGGACTCGATGGACTAACCTGGATTGTAGTTTTCCAATGATGCGAAAAACTTCCGTCACTTGGAGAATTGTCATCAGACAAATCGACGTGAAATTGTCCGGCTCGTACACCTGAAAGAGGAGAATCGTCACGGGCGATTGAGCGAGCGGGGGATTGGACGCGGAGGACCTGCAGGCAGCAGCCTGCGGACACACTTGGCTCTTACACGGCGCGATCCATCGGCAGGCACCGGCTTGCGGGCGATTCGTGTACGGTTTTCATTCAATGATGGACTTACCATTAGTAGATTTTCCAAATCGCCATACGTCTTGAAGTTTTCCACCATACCTCGAAATTGGTGAATTTGTATCTCAGCGTATCTTCCCGAGACTTAATTTTCTTCTGGTAGGCATTATAAATTTCTGAAATCGTACAGAGAATTTCGACCTGCGTTTGTCTCGTGAGGATGCTGAAGAAGGCCTCGTGGGGTTTCATTCCTCTGTAGGCGCTCTTGAGGGTTAGGAGGTGGAGCCGCCAGAAGTAAGACTTGTTCGAATGAGTACTGAGCATTTCCGGTTTTCATTAAGGTACTGCAGATCTACTATATTTGTATGGGTTCTTTGCCCCAAAGTATCAATATTCACTTTCCACTCATCACAACTGTCTTTTCTCACACATTTAATTTTGAACTCCAAGAAACAGTGAACGGACTGTTCAAATGGTGATTCCAACGATGCAATTAACATTAAACTGTCCAGGCAAGTCACTCCGGCCACTTTTAAGGGATCCATTTTTCAAAGCGTGTGAAGTGCTGTAACACTTGATCTGAAACAAGAAAGAGGTTAATAATTTCTTATTAATAATTATTGAGTAAGTCCAATGGTTTAGTTTGTCAAGATTATTGGAATAAATTCGCTTTATTATTGAATATGAATAATTGCAAATTTATCACTTACCTGTACTGGAAATCCTCCTGTTTCCCCCGATGATTTCATCGATTATTATAAATTGATAGTTACTGGTCAACATTATTTAATTTGATATTGGAGCAGCAGCAGCAACATTTCCAGCAGAAATCTTGTAAGTTCGTCTAGTGGGCCGACGGGTAACCGTTATGGCTCACAGACGTGAGGGGTAAGGGGCTGCCCTTCCCGGAGAGGCTCCCCAGGTGAAGTCGGGCACGCCTGACAATCCCACTCCCCTAGCACACGAGAGTTGAGGCTCGGCCGCCTCACCCGGTACACCCCCCCTCCCTGCAGCGGGTCTCATTCGGGTTACCTTTGTTACCTTTGATATTTTTGAACAGTTTCCTCGTGATCGGACTAGCTAAGTTAATGCATAATTTATCTTGATTTGGCAATTATTTGCCTGGCGCCCACCCTTTCCTAACCACGTTGTCTATCGGGACGTTTTACCCCCCAGTGGCCGTTGCAGGCCAATGCAACGTCACAAATCATTAGAATTCAACATAAGATTAATTTAATTTTTTACTTACACCAAATGAAGCCAGTTCCGGAGACTCGGTTTCTTTCCTGGATGGAACCATAAGCCCAATGGCTGTCGCCGTGTATTCCGGTACCGTTGGTCGTTGCGACTGAAAATAAAAATTACTTTAAAGTTGCGTAATTAATTAAAAATATATGTGACCAGAAAAAACCAACGAATTCAAAGATTACATTAGTCCAAGAAAGAACCAGAGATTTTCTTTGGTATGTTTATCGATTAAGCAAACCAACCTGAAGAATTGAAATTTAACAATCTACCAGAGCATGTTGGTTTTTGATACCAGTGAGTGATTAATTTATTGTTGGTTCTAATAATTGTTGTATCTAAGAAATTTATAGAATTATTTTCTTCTAATTCATGAGTAAATTTTAAATTTCCATTGTATTCATTGAAAACTTCAATAACTATTTCAACGTGTTCTTTTTTTAAACCTAAAAAGGTGTCATCAACATATATCTTGTAAATTAGCGGTTCACAGTTATATACTAATTTTAGTTTGTTCAAATATTCTATTTCTAAATCGTACATGACAAGGTCTGCAAACAATGGGGAAATAAGAGAGCCCATGGGAGTGCCAAAAATTTGTTTATAATATTTATTGTCAAAGGCAAAAAATGTATTATCAAAAAGAAATTGGGTGATTTTAATAATTTTATCAAACGGTATTTTACGTCTACTGTGAATATGTGAGAATTTTTTATCTACTGTTCAAAACCAAATCACACGGTATGTTTGTAAACAACGAGCTGACGTCAAGTGAAAGTAATACGTAATCAGCTGGGACATGTACATTTGAAATTTGCTCTTTAAATCAAAACTATTATTCACGCGAGAGATTGGTGGTATTATACACTTAATTCGTCATATAAGGTTTTTGCTGAAAAATGTGTAGATGAGTTTACTAAAGAGATGATGGGCCTCAATGGGACATCGGGTTTATGTATCTTAGGCAAACCATATGCTTGAGCTAGAACAGTATTAGTTTGTGTCAATTGAATATTGTGCAAGCGCTTATTTAGGAAGTCTTGGTCATTTAATCTAGACTAGCTACATCAAACGCGCTGCGCGCGATCTCCATGTATGCGTTTCAAAACCATATTTCAATTATTTTTTCCACGAATCTTGACCATAATCGTTCTGACGTACATACATCTCAATTCATTTCATGATGCGAATTTCTAAAAGCTAAATGAATAACCGAACCCTAAATTCTTATGATCAATGTAAAGAACTATCGAGCACTGACATCTTCTATTTAAATAATCCTGAGCTATCGACACTTGAGCTCGCAAGACGATTTCAGATTTTTAATACTAAACTATTCATCAAACCACATAACACATAAAACTTACAAATCAGACATCTTAACTTAACAGAGTTATCCTATCCGGCAACTGTTCAAAACTAAAAAATAGCCTAAAATATCCACGTACCATCAATCAAATTCACATACCTACAATTATAGTTTTGAAAATAAATTGTCAAAACTCATGACAGCATCATCAACGAAACTGACTATCCTAACCTATAATATCATGTCATCGGCTACCTTCTATCTATATATCTCACTCTATATCTATATACACCCCACTACAAATCACGTGGTTAGATCTACACCAATCAAATCACGAGTTAATGCCTTCACTCTAAAGGCCATCACTTTTTTATATAAGGATAGTATTTTATGAACTTTAGTTTGTAATGATTAAGTGGGTTTCTTTTAACTATTTTATACGTATGTTGTTAAGGTTCGTTTCTATTTTAACGAAGATTCATATCAGTTTTTCTAGACCTGTAGGGGAATAATTGAATGGGTTCATAACAACAGGAATGCTTCAATTTGAGATTAATATTAACTTGTTATATGTTCAGCAAAGAAAGCCATTTATTCCTTTTAGTTGTATTTAAAGAGAAAAATCCAATGAAGATGGTAAAGCAGGAGAACAGGACTCACTGAACTCTCCACGAATTACCAACTTCATTGCTCAACTTTATTAAAATAGACATTGCAATTGTTTTCTTACAACTATTTAACAAAAATATGTAATTATACATCATGAGAAACTAATAATTGAAAATCTTAGAGATAGAATCAAAAGAATGCTCGTTTGAGATTTTGCGTCAAACGACACATTTACAACAGTTATATAACCATAAGAAAATATACATCAAGAATTTAAATCATGAAATTATATTCAAAATCCGTTTTAGAAGAGGTACCTTCCTTTCCGCTCGCTCGCAATTCTGTGATGAAAACGCATTTTATACATAAACTAAAACGCTGGTTCAAATCCAGCCCGGGGAGCGTGGAATTTTTTTCTCGCAATATCATCTTGGGATAGTCCACCAAGCCCGAATTTATTCGTCGTTTGGATTAACTAAAACGCAAGACATTTCTTTCAAAAGAAGATACAAATTAGCTTTAATGAATTTACACCCATGGGACGGCTGTAGACCATTCCCAAGCTGAAGGTGCTATGCATATCGCGGCTCCCAAGGATTTAGCCAGGGGAGGCGTTATATACTCTCAGCAAGAGGTATGGACACTAACCCTAAGTCGGTACGGCAAGAATCGTCGGACACTCTATTTGCCCGATCACATCCTTGACGTCTCTAACTAAGGGGAGAGCCAAACACACTTGGGTTCGGACAATTCCCACAGAGTCCCGAGTATCAGTGCCAAGAGATAATTTCAATGCCCCGGTGGGCCTATACTTATATGCTAGTTCACGCGTTTCTCTTGCGCGAAGTCGTTCGCCATCTAGGGGCCCCTTATGGAAGTAGGATCGAACTCACGTTACTCTAGGGCGTAAGGCGCATCACATCCCCGCAGGCGCGCGGCTTTGTACCGTTGATGCTGGGCAAGCTCCTTCTCCCATCT
>JAJGQD010000453.1:0-12205 GCA_020882685.1 Aphelinus atriplicis
CGAATTTTCCCTCTGAATCTCCAACGTTTCTCCAGTTTTCTCCGAGCTCCCACTTCGTTCGGGGGAGCACACGAGTTTGAATAAGACGCAACATTTGATCCAGAGAGCTGACGTACGGCTGACAGTCCAGCCGGCCGAGATCAGTCAAAAAATATTGTTCTCGTTGTCGTCGGGGAATGTTCCACATCGATCAAAAAAAAATCAAAAATCACATGTATTCTCACGGTCTCGGGGCAAAGTCAGCGCGGCGGCGGCGCGGCGGTATCAGCTGCCGGTGATCGGAGCTGGCCCACTCGTCTTTTCCAAATTGAAAACTGGAGCGAGACTGGGGGGGCAGGCACGCGTGAAAGGGACCTCGTCGCGATACGGATCGCGGCTTTCCCGCATCAACACACACACGTACACGCGCTTAATACTGTGCGATTAGCCCCGTGGAAAAGGGTGACGACGCGTCCGTGGCCGCAGCTGCGAATCGTTCCTCCGAGGTGTGAAGGATGAAAAAAAATCTGTACGTGTGGACTTGTGAAAACGGGCAGCTGTTGTGTGCGCAGCTCGGACGGACGATGAACTTGTTGTTTCGCCCCGCGAGTATACCTTTTGGATGTATAATGGATCGAAGTTTGATTGGGCGTGTGTGTATACGTCGAGATCGAGTGCGTCGAGTCTGTAATCGATCGACGAGTGATGATTATCTGGAATACACTTGGGATGATTAATTGTACTCGAGGCTACGACCCGCCGGTGCAAAAGTGCGCACGGGATTATTAACGATTCGAGGGTGTATGCCGTGTTCCGAGCCTCCGGATGCAGTCGATAAGTGATTTTTTTCGAATTTTCACTTTTCAATGTGGAATAAGCTGCTGACTTTTCCTGTTTTTTTTCTCCAAACGGTAAAGATTCAGTTTAACTTATAGAATAACATACTAAATATCGGTCGAACGTTAAATAGTTCTGGAGCTGGGCTTCCGAAAGGTCAGAAGCCGGACTTGAAACTTGCCGCAGCTGGTTCGGCATAGGTTTTTCTTAATTTTGCGTCAAACATTAATTAGCTACGAGTGGAACCACAATTAATCTTCTTGGAATTTCAAAATTCATCCATATTTACGTATACAGGATTTAACGATAAATAATCTTTCAATTTTACGAGAACGTCGTACTTCCTCTATTTAAAGATTTCCGACGACAGCATCAATCACTGTAGCAGAGAGACAACAAAAGCTTCTTCTTTTTTCCAGCTCTACGCGAGCTATAGTATTCTTTATTGTTCTTATTAATTAATATGAGAAAGATTCGATCGATTCTGCAATAAAATTATCCACGAATATACATATGGGACGTTCCACGTCAAGTGAGCATGGTCAAAATTTTGTTCGAGATTCTGCATTGACAAATTGATTGGTATCCATCCCCAGAATACTCAAAAATTTTTTCAGATTTTTAGGTGCATGTATGTGGAAGTTAGTCTGTGCACTCAAAACCTGAATTATTCAAAAATTTAACTTTTTTCTCAATTTTGAGAGCCCAAATAATCTTGTATATGTGGGAAAATGAAAAAAAAGTTGAGAACAAAAATTATGCTGAATACTACAAAGATTATAAAAAAAAATTGTTTGACACCAGAATCCTCCATCCGGATAGGCTACTCTATTAATTAAACATGTTTCAACCAGTTTGGCTATGTTCGCCCACTTATTTTTGACCTTTCAAGTTATACGTACAAACCTTTGTTCGATAGCTTGAAAATGGTCTCATACATTTTTTGGAGAAATTCCAATATCTCCTGCAATTAATTGTTTAAATTTGCAATATCAGCATCCCCTTCTTGTTAGTTTCAACATATCAGGTCCACGATGAAGCTCACAGTGAGGATATCATGCCTTCGGGTCATCAATCTCAGCCAAACTCTACAGATATGTTCCCTGACACTGGATCAAGCTACCGGTAGAGTTTGGAGTTCCAGCCCTGCCTTGTTATAGAACTTTTTATGACTTTAGACTGAGGCAGCTATATATAGATATACATATCTGCCTTGATTTGTCTAAAATCCACATAATATTCATAATTTCATCAAGAAAATGATGTATTTCACCTTGTTTGGTACTATGAATGAGTATTATAACTTATGGTTTCACTTATATTGTGTGAACAGCTCTTGACGGGTGGTCTCAAATCACATGCAAGTTATTTACACATGAAATTATAAACATTAACCAGGAATGTAATTTGAGACAACCGGTCAATAGCTTTTCCAACCTTAGCCTTGCAGTTCACACAATATAAGTGAAACCATAAGTTATAATATTCATTCATAGTACCAAACAAGGTGAAATACATCATTTTCTTGATGAAATTATGAATATTATGTGGATTTTAGACAAATCAAGGCAGATATGTATATCTATATATAGCTGCCTCAGTCTAAAGTCATAAAAAGTTCTATAACAAGGCAGGGCTGGAACTCCAAACTCTACCGGTAGCTTGATCCAGTGTCAGGGAACATATCTGTAGAGTTTGGCTGAGATTGATGACCCGAAGGCATGATATCCTCACTGTGAGCTTCATCGTGGACCTGATATGTTGAAACTAACAAGAAGGCGATTGTGATATTGCAGATTTAAACAATTAATTGCAGGAGATATTGGAATTTCTCCAAAAAATGTATGAGGCCATTTTCAAGCTATCGAACAAAGGTTTGTACGTATAACTTGAAAGGTCAAAAATAAGTGGGCGAACATAGCCAAACTGGTTGAAACATGTTTAATTAATAGAGTAGCCTATCCGGATGGAGGATTCTGGTGTCAAACAATTTTTTTTTATAATCTTTGTAGTATTCAGCATAATTTTTGTTCTCAACTTTTTTTCATTTTCCCACATATACAAGATTATTTGGGCTCTCAAAATTGAGAAAAAAGTTAAATTTTGAATAATTCAGGTTTTGAGTGCACAGACTAACTTCCACATACATGCACCTAAAAATCTGAAAAAATTTTTGAGTATTCTGGGGATGGATACCAATCAATTTGTCAATGCAGAATCTCGAACAAAATTTTGACCATGCTCACTTGACGTGGAACGTCCCATATATATCCGCAATAGTTTGAAAACATTCAACGGAATAATTCTTTAGGGAAATGAATTTCCTAAAAGCACATTCATCTCCGGTACTCTCCCTGATACACACTGGCCTCGAGTGAAGACTCAACTCACTGCGTGGCTGGTTTTTCACCAATCAGTCGTTATACGCACACACACCAGTAACGCAAGCCGCTGTGTATCCATAAACGCGAAACTCGTGGCGAAATAATGGTTGGCGATAGGACGATTTGCAAGAGCGTCTAGTTTGCCGGTGAGCCGCAGCAACGAGAGCTCCGGTGAGAAAATAAGATTTCCGGTGTATCCCGGGCTGACACACAGGAATGCCATATACATACATACACACACAGGCCGAAGGAGCCGCTGCATGCGCTCGTGACTCATCGCTCGAGATTAGGGTCGCGAATGACGCGCCGCGCGCGCTATGCACTCGGGCTGCAATCACGCCGTATATATACATGTATACATACACCCTGTACCCCCCTGATATCATGGTAATTCGCTGCCCTCTTTGCTCCTTCTCCCCCCGAGCGCGGACAGATAACACATCCTCTCTCTCTCTTTCTCTCCCCGAAGCCGCGCGCGGTCAAACACTATGGGAAAATTAGAGCCGCGGCCGAGATTTTTACCCGCGGACGACTCGACCTCCGCGAAAAGCATATCCAACGGTGCTTTTGCACTCGCCCTATCGGTTGTTCCGCCCGTTTCGACATTATACATACGCGAGTGATATTTCTTCGGTTTGCATATATATACCTGCAGTCGAGTGTCGCTCCAGTTCGATCGACGGTCGCACGCTTTTGTCCTGATTCGTATTTCTAATGATTCCAAAGTTGTATTTTCATGCGCACGCGAGTGCAGATTTCGAGCGGTACTTTCGTTCTTCAATATATTGTTCTGGATAACATTTTTCAAATGAAACTGTACATGTTTCTCAGATTTTTCCCCGGTATTTCACTAGGATATCTGCCGCTCGAGGAGTTGCGGCAATTCGTACGTCAAAATTTGATCCGTTTCTAAAGCGATAACTGAATAAGTATTTCTTCTCCAATTTCCCCAAGGAATATCTCAGTTTTCACCGCATAACTCTTGATGCGTTCGAATTTTGATGAACGGCTTGTCTAAAACTTTATATCATTTTCCGGCAAGAGTTATCCCAAGGATCCAAATGTATCTTCGAGTCGAATGTGGTAATATTGAAAAACGTATATTGTCGAATCGTTATCACTTGAAATTTCCGTTCAAAACGCACGAGATCAAATTAGAGACTATACACCGAAATAAAAAAAATCCTAGTACTGACGATAGATACATCCCGAGATTCGCCAAATCTGCGAATTCGAATGGAGCGTATACATACACACTCGTGTGAAAGAAAACATCGATCCAAGTTGGAAGCAGCGATCGCGTAAGATTTTCGGATATACATCTCGAGTGAAACGACCCATTGGCGCACTCGGATGCTCTCGAGAGTCGAGCCGCTATCCGAACGGAAAAATCCCTGGCGAAACGAGAGGAGTGGGATGGAAGAAAAAGCGTCGGAGCGGCTCGCAGTCCCGAGTGTTTATCCTCGCTAATGTTGCGCGCCTCTCTTTCCCAGCTGGAGCGATCTCACTTATATAGCTGCGGGGGCCTCCACAACACACGCTGGCCGCGTCCGTGGGAGGTTCCGTGGGGCCGTTTGGTACAGCGGCCGTCACGAGCTGCACCGGGCGCGATATATAATATGTGCGCTCGCTCGAGAGCCCAGGCGGATAGCTTCGGCGATTTTATCGGGCGAGCGCGAGAGACTGCGGCCAGCGAGAGGCTAATATAAATCTCGTTTGTATAATACGCGCCAATGCCCCGCGCGCGCACGCCCGATATTAACCGTTTAGCCGCCGAGCGCAAATTATTGCGCCGGCCTCGTACTTTGTGTGGATGTGTGTACGTCCACCTGCTCGAGCCCCCCGACGAATCTTCCCACATGACCGTTTCGCCAATCGACTGTTTCACTTTGGATCAGTTGGTCTTTGGTTGCGTCTGCCACTCCTCGAGTAGATGAAAATATTCAGCTTTGCACTCGTGCTTTGTTGTCGTGAAATATTCCAGGAGATAGTATAGATCAGATAATATCCCGAGAGAAGTCGGGCGTTTTCGAAACGTTAGCCCGCGACCCCCGCACGAGCACGAGATATTTGATTGTAAATACAAAACTCACAGACTTACGAAGGAACGTCCAGGATATATCTGAAGGACAGCAATTATTTCCTTCTTTTTTGTCGCTTTCGTGAGAGCGTACATTTAAAAAAACATTTCCTCATAACTTTTCTCGGTTATTATATACATATAATCTCTGTTGTAGCCAATCTCAGTCCCAACGCTTGTATATTTCTCAATTTTTATTAAAACGATAAAAGTTTCTTAGATTAGTTCGTCCGAATGTACGCCTGACATTTCTTGTACTTTTTGTTATTCTGTATTTTCGTACACAAATCCAAGGTGGAGTGTGCCACTCGAGGTATATATACATCTCACCTACTTCTTCTTCTTCTTTATTCGTACATGGCTATGCTCCGAGACCGTCATGCCGTCACCGGGTATTAATATATTTCACATACGTGTAACGGATCCAATATGGCCTCTTTCTACAATAGACCCAGTGTACTAATTGGCTCGACGCTTACGTTACTCGTACGTTCGCGAAACCAAATAATTCTCTTATTTTATTAGTCATTGGAAACGCGAGTTGCGTATCGCGTGCGGATCCCTATAAGGTACGAAATTAAAATTAGTCAATCGTCCGAATTTTATTTATCCTTGCAGCAACTCATTGGCTTCATCAACGAGGTACGTACTATATACTCTTTCTTTGCTCCATATATCGGACGTTTATAGGTTGTTTTAGAGAGCAGGACGAAGAGGAGAGGGAGTAGGGGGGGGATTTGAGTTGCCCCGAGCGATATAATACAGCTTCAATTATATACACACACACACATATATACGGGAGTGGATACGAGAGCGTCTCGATGCCGGTTTATATGCCTAGGATTTTATTGACAGGTTGATGGCTCGGTGACCAGGCTTGAGTGCAGCGGAATTAGCCGGATTGCCTGATAAGATCCGTTTATGGTTTCCGCGTGGACACTTGGCTAATGAGTTCGGCACAACGTCGAATTAGCTAATGGAACGGACCGAGCTGAGGCTTCCCGACGTTACATCCCCACCGATAACGCGGGTAATTATTTACCAATCGAATGGGCCAAGTTTACCGGGGAGATTTTATTCACTGTCGTGTATGCGTATATACATGTGCGAGTGACTCGTCGTACCATATCGACGATACTCGATATAACTTCCATGTATCTTGGATAATTTTTGTCGAATCAAGGAACGAAAAAAAAACGATTCCGTACTGCTCGATGTATAAATATCAGTTTTGAAATGAAAGGTCGACCGAGGAAAGAAATAAAGACCGAACAAAAGCGGGGTTCTATTTTTTATTTTGTTTGAAATTTTCTTGGGTAGAATTATTGTATTGGCATATAAATGCCTCTAGATTGGCAAGTTTCGGTTGATTCGTACTTTTGGAAATATTTTACAGATTAAATTTGGCTTTGCTCGTTGCGACTTGGTAAAATCAATCGGCGAAAAGCACATCTCCGACTTTCCGCGACATCGAAACTGGCACACCTGTTTTTGGATTGTCTTGCGGAGCTAAATCGAACCTCCCGTATTCCGCTTCTGATAACTTTTAATTCATTTAGTTCACTGTTAATAACTTATAATCCTAGGTTATTGTTAGCCTCCCAAAACAATTCCCATCGCGGAGACGTGGGACAATTTTAATTTTGGGAATATTAAGATTTCTCTTGACCCAATTGGCTGTCGCCGAACGACCGAGCAATAATTCGTCGAGTAAGTGGAGCGCACCGGATTCTTCGATCCGCATACAGTGGAAATTCGAAATTTCGAGTGGATACCACATCAATGACATTTGA
This sequence comes from Aphelinus atriplicis, assembly GCA_020882685.1. Lineage (NCBI taxonomy): Eukaryota > Metazoa > Arthropoda > Insecta > Hymenoptera > Aphelinidae > Aphelinus > Aphelinus atriplicis. The sequence continues at coordinate 7,074 of JAJGQD010000453.1, forward strand.
CAATTCAACGTTTCACCGTTGATCGAACATTAATTCCCAAAAGTGTGTAACCTCGATGAAAATTTGAATTATCCAATCCTGTTTGCTGCGGTATTTCGTTTTGGTATATATTTCACTGAAAATCACATGCTCGAAAATTTTCACGAAAATAACACAAAGCGAATTTTCACCGTGAGCCGATGGCCCGATACGCGAAAAATTACTCGTCGCCTCGAAAATCCCGTGTATTTCCCTGGCGAAAACACATCCTCGCGACAAAGTCTAAACACAAGCGCCGAATAACGCGCGACTATATTGGATAATCAGTTGGTGCGCGCGCGCGCGAGCGGCAAGTTTGAAAAACAAACAGAGCCGCGCGAGCATCGAGCAAACTGAAATTAGAAGAGCAAACTGCCGGAGAGATGCGCGCGACTCGAAGGAGGAGGAGGAGCAGCAGCAGCAGCAGAAGCCAACGCGACGGCAAATGCGTTATATTTCGAGCGCTCCGTTTTCAGCCGGTCGTCCGGGTTTTCTCTAATTGGCTCGTTCATTACGCTAATCAAAGGGAGCCACCCGCGACTCGTCACGTTTCAGCCCGACAAATACGGCTTCTCCCCTTGACACATGCGCGCCGATTTGCATAAGTTGCCCCGTACATACCAGCGTGTACAAGCGAGGCTGCGTTTCGTAGGTCGCGTGTTTTGGGAGCTTTCAAAAATATCGCTACTAAACTTTTTCTTTCGTCGAGCTAACGAGCATCGGGTCGTCGAGACAATCGCTGGATTGAGGTGGCTCATCGAGCGCCAATGCGGCTCCGAATCAAGATAATCCAATTCTAGATCGTTTTGGAGCAGGTTCATCTTACTTTAGACTGCTTATCTATGTAAATACTCGAGAGATTATAATATATTGTGCAAATGATCCAACACCTGTAGAAATCGGCAGAATAAACTTTTGTTGGCATTTTCGTTCTTATCTCTTCGGCGATTATACTCTTCGACATACGATAAAACTTGAGATTGTTGTAATCTACTTACGAGTACCTACACTTGAAACAAAATCAAGTGAAGAAACCGAATCTTGAAGAAAAATCAAGCGGATGCTGTCCTTGCTATACCATCAAATTGATTTTTATTCTTATACCAACATTCGATTTTTTTTTTCAGTACTTTGAAATTTTTTAGATTTTCCCAGCTACTTTTCATATTTAATTTCAAAGTAGCTGATGGATTCCATTTGTGCACTCTCCTATAAGTGACACATTTCGGTTTTTCAACATTATTGTTGTTATCATGTTGTTGAAATCAATTATTTGATTTTCTTTTATGATTGATCGATAGAGTGGCTATTTGCCAAGGTAACCAAAGTACGCGAGGGGATTTTTTTTTAACTTTGGCTGAATAAATTACTTTCGTCGTTTCATAAGCTCGAACCGATGAAGAATTCTACAAAGTTCACAAAAGTTATTCGTGTTGATACCTTCAAGAATCGTGAATAACTTCCATCCGACCCGTTTTCAAACCTTCACATTTCTTGGATACGATTCGCCATCCATCCAGCGATGTACCCGATTGAAATTGCGATTCCACCGAGACACGAAATCGTCGATTCTCATAGAGCCGCGAGTGCCAACCGACCCGTGCGATTATCCATTTGTATTAATTCGATCGAGTACTCGATCCATCCACTTTTTATTATCCCCCCCCCCTTCGAACCAGCCGAAATCCCATCTCGCGCGGGCGCTCGAGACGAAACTTTACGCTCTTCGCCGTTACAGAGAGCCGTCGCTCGTCTTCTCTCACCCGTTCCATCTATATCCCCTAGCCGCGCGCCACCGCAACCCTCCCAACTTTTTTCCTCCCTCATCCGCCCGGCAGCCGAGAGAACGATGTATATCCCCGCCGCGCGAGTTCACGCGTCTGCGGAATTCCAATTGTATTTGGGCGATATGGCGCGCGTCCGAGGCGCATTATTTTGAAAAACGCCGCGCGCTCGAGCGAGATTCATAGCGGGCTAAGGAAAGAGAAAAGAAGAAACGGTCGATCAAACCTGATTTCGATCTTCGAGTGGGGGGGACAGAGTGGAGGGCGAGAGTGGAAAAGGGAAAAAACTATAGGTCGGCGCGCAAGTCAAGTCAGGTGAACGTCATTAACGACGCCGGAGACGGCCGTCGGGTCGGGGCAAGGGACGTACAACGCGTCGGCGGCGCTTTTTCCCCACCCGAAGACCTGGGCGACGGGAGATTTATAAAGCTTGTCGCTTGCAAAATCAACGCAGCTTTGAGTCAAAGGGTTCCTTCCTCCTCCTCTCTCTCTCTCTCACTCTTAGCCCGAGCGAGTAGAGCGGAGGCCACTTTATGGCGTATACATTGCCAGCCCCCCTCCCCTCCAACCCTGTGTGTGCAGCGCGCCAACGACACAGCCGAGGTGGATTTTTCGAACGCCCCGGCACACGTCACTCGATCCATGTAGCCCCGGGTAATTAGCTGGCTTTTTCAACCTCTCCGCGTCTTTCGCGTCTTGGCAAAACCTCCCGACGATCGACCCGTCCAATGAAAGCAAAATTAGATTTACGACAAAACTCGAGTGGGACGGCCCGATATATACGTGTATAGCTGGTTATTCATAAATAAGGTAACTGTACCCAATGTGCCCCCCCCCTAAGGGTTTTTCGCGAATTTGACTATGATAGACTTCGAATTTTAAAATTCTGTGAATGGCATCTCAAAGCTTAGCTCAATACCTATTAGAAACCATCTTCATAATCATCATTCGACTACTTTAACCTATCGAAAATCGCAATTTAAAAAAAAAACGCAAAAAGGCTAAATGCACAAAACGTGTACCCAATTTGGCACAATTTTTTAATCATTAGCTACAGCCTATATAGGCCTACAGGGACGATCCAATTGGCATTGAAATAAACTCTCAATTATGTTCCCAGTGATATTTATACAAAATTTTTAACATACAACTGAAAAATACGCGTCTAAATCATCGTAATATGTCTATACAAATATTCAATGATTTCACTCAGTCTTCCCATTTAAAAACGCGTAGAGGGGCACATTGGGTTCACTTTTTTTTGATGCGAAAAAACAGCAATTTGAGTAGGATAAAAAATAATTTTCGGAAAACTGATGAGACCAATCGAAAGCTGAGATGTTTTTACACAAAAAAGAGTAATGACACTTTGAGAGATAAAAATTATTGACACCTGATTTTTGAGGTTGAGTGTGAAAAGTGAAATAAGAAAATGGTGAAAAAATCATTAAGTGAAACTTCAAAGTGTTGTAGGAGAGTGGTTTTAAGGGCTAAATGGGCGGGGAAGATACCGAAAATTTTCTTTTAATTCCCCCAACATAACCCAAGAGCGACTGATGCTCAGAGAGCACCGGAAATACGAAATCTGACGATTGTGCCAAATTGGGTACAGTGCCAAATTGGGTACAGTTACCTTATATATACTTGTGTATAAAGAATAATGACTGCTCTGCACTACTAATAATCATGTTGATAACTCAATGCGTAGTTGGAATGAACATCGAGAAGAAATAAATTATTAAAATGTAACTGTTGTTCTCAATATTCTTAATGAAATATATCAATTCATCAGTGGGAAAATTTTGCATAAGATCGGAAAACCGCCTTGCCCTGTATCGCTAACGTCAGAACAGCTCGTCACGTATAATGTATGTGTGCCAGGTGCGGCCGACGTTCAAAGAGCTTTTGGTCCAAATCAAACGCGCGAGATAAGCCCGGGTTTGCAGCATCTCATTTCGACCGAGTGATTCTGGGGGGCCGGTCCGAACGACCCTGTGTGTGTGTGTGTGGATATGCGCACAGATAAGCATCGCCGCGCACACGCAGATTTCGGGATGTTTCGTCGATTGGCGTTTCTTTTTTTTTCCTCTTGCCCACACGGCCCTCGGGATCGTTACGCCACGCGTAATTACCCTATATCGGACGCGTGCATCTGCTCTTTAAACAGCCGCTCGCGCGCGCGACACGATCTCATGTGTGTCTGGTACATCAAACGCTCCTCCCGCCTATAGTAGTTTCGCCATTCTCGAGTCTAGACGAGCGCTGATCATCGCGCGACGATCGCCTCGTTAAGTTGATGATAATATTTAGACGAGCATTTGTCATGGTTAGATCGTCGCTTTCTTTCTTTTCTTCGTTTATAGTTACGGAGTAGGCTCGGAACAATCGAAACTCGGTTGGCGAAGAAAAATCAGATGCAAAATGAAGATTCGCTAACATCTTTTCTCGATCCTTTAGTTACGAAATTAGGTTCTGTACATCGTTTACTGGTTAAAAATAAGAAAGACTCAACATCACAGTTGATTCTTCTTGTGAGCTTTGAACAGCTGTATATGAATGATCTATAAACTTCCTGTATGAAACCCGATTCTGGAACCATTTTAGTCAAACTTCTTCCATTTTCAAGGACTGCGTGTAGTTCAGTAGCCGAGATGGAATCTTCCCTTGTCGAAATTCGATTTTTATTTTGTAACAGACTCGGACAGGCTATGAGCAGCCATAAGACGCTGAACGATTAAATGAATACACACAATTAAATATAAATTAACATCTGTTGTGGAATGGATGGAACTTCTGGAAAAAATGAATGGACTTGCACAACATCTTTGACGGTCGAGAGATGTCCTCGGAAATAGCGTGGGGAACAGGTGAAGCTTCCAATGCAATCGGCCCGTATCTGATTGTGCCGATCGGCTAATTCGGATCCGTCTGTCCGTCGGCCATGTGTATATCATGCGTTTTAGCGTCATCGAATAATAGCCAAATTCCTGTCCCGCATGGGATCCCTCCGGCGCAGTCCCGCTGGACTCGAGCCCGACCAGCGAATCAAAGTTTCACCGTCGCCATCAAATCCTCAATGATTATCAATCGAGTACTCATATAATCCGTATTATATTCATGGCGGCTCGTTATGAAATAAAGGAAAGTAAAAGAATCCGCTCGATGTGAGATAAGACATTCTCGTAATTACAAGTTTACAAAACTCATCGACCCTACATAAAGACAAACCATAATGTACAAGTCACTATATTTTTTAATAATACAAGGACAGATAGTAGTGGTGACATTTTTATAGAAAAAGAAATACAATAATTTTTTTGTAATTTCCGC
>JAJGQD010000053.1:0-79053 GCA_020882685.1 Aphelinus atriplicis
GAGTGAGTCGGACCCAGGCCGATTGCCACGTGTCTACGCGGTGTCCTGAGCAAATGAGCCATCGATTGTTCGCCTACAAAGAATTGCAGATAAGTTTTTGTTAATACCCTTCGGAAAGATGAAAGTTTGTTAGTTATAACTGCGTTGTAAATTACTAATCCTTCAATTACAATCAATCTTATATATTGTATGAATGAGTGCGTGCGGTGTGAATATCGATCCAATATAGCTGACTTTACCTTTTCTGTATTATATTTTTAACTATGTTTTGTTTTCTGATGAAGCTAAATTCCAAAGCGATGGGGAATTGAATAGGCATAATTGTCATTACTGGTCAGATGTAAATCCTCATTGGCATCGAACTGTAAATCATCAAAGACGTTGGAGTCTTATGACATGGTGCGGTATTGTCAACGGCTACTTGATTGGCCCTTATTTTTTTGAAGAAAACGTTAATCAACACACTTACTTGCGGCTCATAAGAGATGAATTACCTAGATTGCTGGAAGATGTGGACTTAGAAACGCGACAAAGATTGTGGTTGCAACTGGATGGCGCAACACCACATTTTGCTCGAATAGTAAGGAGTTTTTTGAACGAGCAGTATGGTAACAGGTGGATTGGGCGAGGAGGTCCGGTTAACTGGCCTGCTTGCTCACCCGACCTTACATCACCTGATTTCTATTTGTGGGGGTACTTAAAAAATGCCGTGTTTGAACGACGGCCCACTACCAGAGTTGATATGGTGGAAAGAATTCGTCGAGCATGCGCTGCCATTCCGAGGCAAACGTTGTTAGATATCGTTCGCCATTTTCAAAGGCGTTTAACAATGTGCCTTGAAGCAAATGGTCGTCAATTCGAACACTTGATTCGAGGTTAGTGAGAGGCAAGGGGACTCACTTTAAACAAGCACCCCGAACAGTGAGAGGCAAGGGGACTCACTCCAATCAAGCACCCCAAAGGAAACAATCCTTACTACGTCCACGTCGTTGTTTCTGGGTAGCGCCAAACGTAAGGTTATAACATTTATAACAGAAGCTTTAACCAATTGAGCCTCTGGTTCATAGGAAAAAACTATTTTAAACGGTTTTTTCCGAGTTTGACCTTGACTTGACCTTATAATGACCTTGAAAAAATTGTTCAGCATGGTTTCCAATATAAAATTTCCCGCTCTTTCCAATTCCGGGGTCAAAACTAGGGGTTTCCATATGAAAAATCTACTTTGACCTTGAAATAACCTTCAAGGTCAAATTCAAGGTCAAAGTTGTTAGCCGTATTTTGTTGCCCCCTCTGCCCTCTACAACTTTTGTCTAAACCATTTTATCCTATCTTGCTGAGGCTCCGAGTAATACGGCTGGAATGATTAAAATGGGTCACCGTGTATATATATGTATACACAATAAAATTCGTTAATTGGTGAAATATGCGTACATACAAGCGGTGATTCAAACCACTCTGGATTATTATTGTGGAATTGGGTACATAATGAAAGTTTTTCGGATATAATCTATTACCACGTTTCAAAGTCAGTTAGAAATGAGCAGAACCATTCTTATACTTGAACGCAAATATACGAGAGACTACATAACGCAGATACGGAAGATCTTCAACAAACCCTGTTAAAAATTACTCATTCGAATAGATTCAAATGGATAAGATTCTAATCCGCCTCAATCTGTTTTTATCCGGTCAATACATCCAATCCACCTGGTCGATTGAAGATGAATCCGAACGAATTGGAATGAATCTGATCGACTCGAATTAGAGTTTTTTATATTGATCTCAATCTTACCCGATCGATTCCTATCCCAAATACGGTATGTGCATTGACAATCGGAAGGAATTCCAGAATTTCATATTAATTTGGAATCGTATTGAATCGATGTGGATCCGTCATCTTTTTGGTAAATGCCAATCCCTGTGAATAAATAAAGTCATCATTCAGTTCAATCAGATAGAATCATTTCCATTTCGTATTCTTACTACTGTGTATCAATCGGTTGGAATACGACAATTTTGCATTCACTTCCATAACACACGAATGAATTTCAATCCGTCTACATACTGCTAAGTGTTAATTATCTTGAATACAAGAAATCAATATTCATTTTGACTCGACTTGAATCTACCTTAATCCGCCTGCATACTGCTGACCGTTAATCGACTTGAATACAAAATAATGGCATTAATTTTTAATCAATTTCGATCCACCTATACATTGATTAGCATCAATACACTTGTATATGAAAAACTTGGCATTTACGTAGAATCGATTTTAATCTACTCCAATCCACCAAGATACTATCGAGCATTAATCGACCTGAGTACTAAATACTGGCATTCATTTTTAATTGATTCGAATCCATTTCTATCCACCTACATACTACTGATCATTAATCGACATGAATGCAAAATATTCGGATTCACTTTGAATCGATTTTAATCGGTTACAATCCACCTACATACGGGTTAGCATCAATCCACCTGAATACGAAATTCTGGCATTCGCGTACAATCGATTTGAATCTACTTCAGTCCTTCTACATACTGTTGACCGTTAATCGACTTAAATATGAAGTACTAGCATTTGCTCTGTATCAACTTAAACTAACTTTAATCTGCCTACTTACAGCTCAGCATCAATCCATCTGAATATAAAATTCTGGAATTCACGTTGAAAAGATTTGAATCAACTTCAATAGAATTTAACGAATAATTTGAATGAATTTGATTTCGAATCAACTCTGATCAACTTTAAGAGTTTTGCAAATGAAAATGAATACTGTTCTGATGAAAATATGTATGGGTGAATAGAAATCTAGAATGTTGATGAATCAACGATACTCCTAAAATTTGAATGCATTTGAAAATAGTTAAGTGCAATTCATCAAATTTATATTGGACATAGTTTTTTGCGTACATCAGTAACATAAATCCAATTACATTATTTGAAGAAAATTTTATTCAAAAATACTCGTACATACATAAACTTGATTGTTTTCTTACAAATGTAAAACTTTTTTCACTAGTATTTACTAATAAATGTACATGTTTCATTGTACTTCTTCATTGTTTGGCAAGGTACCAACATAGTGAGCATTCCTGGCATTTACTAATACAACTTTACATTTTACATCTACGACAGGTCTGAGGAAAAAATTCGCTTCAAGTTCATTCTCATTGGAGATTCGCTTTATGTGGTCCACAGGGGGAAATGGATATATTCTAAATACGTTTCAATTACAGATAGTCGTAAATGACACTCATCGTTCCGTTTCAAAATATCTATTACTCGAGCATATTCTCCTGTGCGCAATTGGACTACAGTATCATCGGTTTTTTTTGCCCGTTTATACTGAATGCTGTGGTAAACTGTCCCATGGTAAATACACTTTTTGTATGACAAATAGTCGATTCCAAATAAAGTTTTCAAAGAACTTCTACCACAAAAAGTAACTGCTTCACCAGTTTTATAGAACGTACTCAATCTTTTTGTCATGTTTAATTTCTTACAATAATCTTCAACTTGGTCACTGGTTTGTAAAATTTTTGTGTTACCACTTCTAAATGTAAAACTTTGCAAATGCTTCCTACTCGTTTGTTTATCCATACCTTTACTTCCAGTGACGTATTGTTTGAGCTCATAGATTTTACTTTCATTACAAAAGGCTGAAGTAACTGGTAACGGTCCCGTTTGTCGAACTGATTCAGTACAATGGAGTAAAGTATGAACATTGAAAGTCATTCTATGAGGCCCATACATTACTTCGTAGGATTCGACAAATTCCTCCAATTCTCTTTCACATTCTATTAACTCATTTTCTGAAATTTCTAACTTTGATAATACATATGCAGATTTTACTAATTTACTAAAGTGTAACAAAGCATCTTCGTGTAAAATACCATCAAGACAAGGTAAACTAAATAGAAACAGCCAAGATCGTAACTCTGAAGCTTTAGGTTTTGCTTTTCCCAGAACTATTCCACTTCTTGGCAACCTATGTATTTCATGAGTAGGTGTTATCGATAAATATCTTCTTTCGATATCTTTGACATGAGAAAGTTTAATTTTGTACTCTGTATCATTAGACCTCCACTCGCTCCATAACTGATACACAACTTCAAGGAATAAACCGTGCATCATCTCGTAAGGAAAACTCCATACCATGTCGAAACCGGGTAATTTTTGTAAAGCTGAATAGCCTTTCACACCTCTTGCAGTTGGATTTTTCTTTTTTCTGCCCTTAGAGTCAACATCTACTACATTATTTTGTATTTTGTACTCAACCAGTCTCACGTCAATATTATGACTATCATTAGTCCTATTTTCAGCCACTGTGTCTTCCATTAAATAATGAATACCATGACCATGTATATGAGTACCTAATTGTAACACCATGAGCACCCATAATACCCGCTATGAGAAATCCTATTTTGAATTACGGGTCGAGCAACAGAATCTGCAATAAAATTACTCGCTCGTATTCTCAATAGCATTTCTTCTCCTTGATATTTAATTTTGATACCTTTATTGTAGAGTCTATTTATTGGCTCAACAAAAACTTTTGAAGTATACAAATTCATTATTGAACTACTCGGTTCTCTTTCTGTTATCATGATGCCTGTCAACAGTATATGATGAAATCTAAGTTTCAATGATAAGTCATTGAAAGTCATTTGATAGCCTCAAAAGTTCTGTCGACCATTGCGGCTGAGTGGAGCTCCGTCGGTACTACCATTCACACTCACAACATAGTAATCATCATTGTTCTCTCTCAACATCATTTTCTTATATACCAGGCCATCGTCGACGTCTCTAATTTTACCATCAGCTGGTACCCTATTTACATTTCTACGTTTAATCAAGTTTTGTGCCAAGTCATTTAAAAGTAGGTCATTGGAAAACAATTGATTCAATTGAAATTCCATATCAAGTTCAGTGAAATAATTTTTTGAAGTAGGTGAAACCTTATTATTTTTCTGACAGTCGACACAAAGGATATCTTGGTTCTTGACTTTATGATTTGCTTTTACTGAACAAATTATCTGGTTTAAACAATGCGAACAATAAAAGTGATATGAAATATGTTCTTTTTGTGAAGAAAAACATTTATCCATTTTGTGTTTTGATAATTTCATATCTCTAAAATTTGGGCCAGCACAAAGCTTTAAAAAATTAACTAATTCCAATTTAGCTTCATCGGAGAAACGATGTTTTAATGAAATTGCACTAATCATAATGATAATATCACGCACTGACAATTGAGAGGACTCAAACATTATTCTTTCAAAGCTTCTATCGCCATCATGGGCTTCATCATTATCATCATCACTGTCATCGCTTTCCTGATCACTTTCAATAGTACTGTCACTATCATTATCTTCACCAGTCGACCTGTAACTTTCATCATTTTCACTGCTAGGAACAGTACAATTATCATCGGTATTAATCTCGCTTTCATGATTAATAGATCTATCATCTATCAATCTATCTTCACAAAAAAATGCATCCATCAAATAGTCGTCATCATTATTGATTGATTGACTGTTACTGACAGAAGAAACAGAATCAATAATGTTGGATAATGTAGAATCATGATTATGCTCACTCTTGAGAGATACAGATGACGAGTTATCACTTTCTTGTGCTCTGTCACCTTTACTGCTTCTTGTAGTTGATACACATGGAAGTATAAAACTGTGACCTGAAATCAGCGACAGTATATACTTAAATCATAGTCTTTGATTTTAATTTATTCATCAAGATATTAGTATAATTCCTTGATAGACATAACGTATTTGAATCGATTGAACTGGATTGAATCAGATCAAAATTTGATCGGAATCTATTAAATTCAATCTATTCCGATCGATTTGAATTGGTCATTCCTATCAGTTGTGTAATATCTTCCTAAAACAATAATTTCTTGCGAAATATGCGAAATATCATCTATTTTCTAAACAATCATTTCAAAGCATTTATTTTTGCTAAAACTTACAGATTAGAGCAGATCGAAATTAATATTGAATTCGATTCAGTTAAGGGGGGGTAGGGTTTTGAAGGCAGAAAAAAACAGGTTCTTACAGATTTTTTTTTGGGCGTACGGTGAAAGTACATTTATTTCTGAGTATTGTACATTAAAGAGTAGTAATTGAACTATATTCTGTGAATTATTGGTTGAAAAATATTGAAAATTGACCGAATGGCAGCAATTCTTTGCAGGCGCCTCAGAAAAAATACATTTTGCGGTGCACGTCATACCTCAGCACTGGATCATCTGAAATGAAATAACCAAAGTTTTTCCCTTAATTTTTATGTCCCTCTAGGTATCACTGTCGAGTTTTTCCATTTTTTTTTTAAATTTTTGAACTTTTTACAAGACTTGAAAGTGAAAATACCGATTTTTGGCCTAAATTCATGACTATTGTTGTTAATATTAAAAAAATAAAATCAAAAACGAAAAAATCTCAACAGGGTTACCTCATAAATTATGTGAAGAAATACTGTAAAAAATTTGAGAACGATCGGTTGAATAGATTTTGAGATACAGAGTGCACCGACTCATCTCTGAGGCGCCTGCGAAGAATTGCTGCCATTCGGTCAATTTTCAATATTTTTCAACCAATATTTCACAGAATATAGTTCAATTACTACTCTTTCATGTACAATAATCAGAAATAAATGTACTTTCACCGTACGCCCAAAAAAAAATCTGTAAGAACCTGTTTTTTTTTCTGCCTTCAAAACCCCCCCCCCCCCCTTAAGTGTATTGTAGTTCAATATATTTCAATCAATTCCAATTAATCATTTTTATCAGAGGTGGGATGTTTTCCTACAACAATATTGCAGAATTTTTGGAGAAAATTCTGTTGTAGAACGATATCCTACCCATGATTAAATTGATTGATTGGAATATATTGAAATTTATTGAATTCAGTCGACTCCAATCCAATTTCAATCGAATAAAATAACTTTTGATCTGCTCCAATCATCTGTCCAATCTGTTAGCAAAAATGAATGCATGGAAATTATTATTTACAATATAGATGAAATATCATGACATTTTGCAGGAAAATATTGTTGTAGGAAAATATTGCGCAATCCGATCGAAACATCCTATTATTTGAATAGAACAGAATAGATTGTGGCGACCAGGCGGTGCTGTTCACCCCCCCTGCGGGTAAGCATGCGTAGAGGGGAGACAGAGGCGAGAACCGCCGATAGCGAATACCGGCGGTAGCGAGCGTGAGCGCAGTCAGTTCAGTTAGACTCAGCGGCCCAAGCTGAGCGGTCGGCTCTCAATAGAGAGCGAGAGAAAGTCTGTACACATTTACTAATAAATCTTCTTATTTATTAGATCGCCTTTTCCTCCAACACCTACCCCAGCAATCGTGGTCGGGCTGATAGGCAGCCGCCACATTGGTGACCCCGACGTCTGGGCTGCAGCGTGGTCTGGCTGATGTGCAGCCGCCACATTGGTGACCCCGACGAGCAGCAACTTCTGCCTGGAGGAGCATCGGATCGCGGCTTTGTCCGGAGCGGCGCACGGCCGGCGTGGTTTCGGCGAAGTTCAACCGAGCTCTCAACTGTAACTGAATTGTTGCTGGGGCAATTGGAGGTATCCTCTCGCTGCTCATTACAAGGAGGTACAGCCCGCTGCCGCAGTCTTCACCAGGACTTCAGCTTCATTCCCGGCTAGGGAAACGCGGCGTAGCCTCGCTGAAGTTTGTTTTTGTCAGGTGAGAGAGTTTTGCGAGCGAGTATTGGGTCTAGTGTACCGTTTTGAGTACGACCGCCATTTTGTAACCGCATAACGACAAAGTCGTTGAAGTTTGAGTCGAACAAAAACCTTTTTCTGCGAAATGACCCTGTTGCGTGATATTGGACAATAAACTTCGTACTGAGTTTGTAACTCTTTTTTACGCAAGTTGTTCAAAGTATTCAGGGTCAAAGTGAATAATACCGCAGCTCAAGTATTTTCATAGTATGAACTTTTTTTTTTTTCTCAACTTCAAGTAAAGTATTAAATCAAACAAGAAAAATTTTCTAAGCAAGTACGAGTGGATTATCAGCGGAAATTTCAAGATTATTTTAAGTGACTTTTCGAATAATGCAAATTTTCATAAACCTAAAGGTTATTATTTCTAATCAGCTTTTGTGCGTACTAAGTTTATAACTTTTTCTTATGTACATTGCTGAATTTTCTTTTTGAATATTGCATTGTTCGAATAAGATGTATGGTGCGCATTGAGTGTGTGAAAATAATTCAATTGCTTTAGTCGACAAGTAGAATCTAGAAATTTTTGCTTTGAGTATAATAAGTTAAGGCTTTTTCTTATACTCATAAGCGTATCAAGGTGATTGAAAGTCAATAATAGCTGTTGTCGACTGGGTAGTTGTTGTGAGTGAGGTGTTAGCGCTAAGTCCTGTTTCATTTTGGGTATCATAAGACCTTTGCCATTGTCTTGAAGTGAAGTAGCCGTATTGAGTTGTTGATTTGGAAACAGAGGTTGGGTTATCCTTTACATCATGCTTGGGAATATTGTACATTCACCCATTGGGAAAACAAGTGAGGAGTCTGATGTGGCAAATCAAGCATTCTTGAACACTGTACAGACTTCAACCTCGGATGGTCTTTCCTTAAGTGTTTCTGGTCAAAATATTGCTCCTCATTCGAGTATTGCTCATACGGTTGGACTTGTTGACTCTGGTGCTGGCGCTTCAGCTATACAGACACACTCTCAAATTACTTTTCCTACTAACGTTACAAATTCAAATGTTAAATCACCCTTTTCTTTTGGAGATATTAATAATAGAAGAAAATTATTTTCGACGAGAGCTAAAAATCCACTCAGTTCTAGATTTGTTAATGCAAATGATGTTTTTGGTTTTCCTTTGGACAACAGTTCTCATCAAAATAGAATTAATGAGATTGACGAGAGTGCTATTAGCCCTCAGAATAATAATATTGAGATTTCAAGTAACGTGCATACTTCTGTTAGTCAAAGTAAACAATTAGAGACTTTAATTAAGAGTTTGAGTATGCGGCTGGAGACTGTTGAGTTGAATTATGCTACCGCTTGCAAAGATAATGAAGTGTTAGCTAAGCAATTACATGCATATACTCAGAGATTTGGTCAGTTAAATGATATTAACACAGAAGGGGCATGTAACACGTTGACATCCAGTTCAAGTAGACAGTCGCATGCTGGAACTTTGCCTAAATATAGTCAAGTACATAACAATATAATTCCAGAAATAGTAAATTCAAATCATCAAGTTAGAAATTATAATGATAATAGTATCAGTGCACAAAATTTTGATCAAATAAATTCTAGATTTCCCCATAATATAAATAATAGTTTGATACCTAGAAATATTAAATTTCAAGTTTTTTGGAAACATGATCCAAACCAGTGGTTCGAATTGTTTGAGTCTCAGTTTGTACATCATAATGTAATTGATGACAGTTCTAAATATTTTAATCTTGTTAATAATTTGGGAATGGATACGTTGCATGAAATCTCAGATTTGTTGAAGACTGTTGGTCCTGTTAATAAGTATTTACAATTAAAGCAATTGCTTTTAAAAAAATTTACTAGATCAGATGATCATAAACTCGAGGCCCTGTTTGCTTCATGTCACATGTATGACAAAACTCCATCAGTATTCTTGATTAATGATATGTTGTACAAAGCTGGTGATTTTATTCCCAGGCAAACTATTTTGAAGGCGTGGAGGGCTAGACTTCCCAAAGAGTATAAATTATATCTTGATGGAATTGATATGAATAATGAAGTATTGTTATTGGAAAAAGCAGACAGGTGCCATGAGTTATTGGATCATGGTCCAAAAATAGAAGTTATCGATAATAGTCAAAAGAAATTAATTGAAAAACTTGAGAGTATAGTCGATTCTTTAACTAAACGATCGCGTTCTCGTTCTAGAGATAAAAATCATGATAGAAAGCGTTCTAAATCACGCGATCATAGTAATTCTAATGTTAAACAGAAAAGTGATCATGATAGTAATGATCAACGTAAACTTTGTTTTTATCATGAAAAATATCGAACAAAACCTTATAAATGTGAACAACCATGCGAATGGGTTGTAAAAAAAGTAACTAATTCAAATGATGTGAATGCAAAGTCACAAAGGCAAGCAGGTGTAGAATCGGAATCCTGATCAACACAGAAAGTGCGAGGGCTATTGATGGGAAGAGCGATACGTCGATTCGCTTCCGAATACGTGATTGTCTCGGTAATCAATATTTTCGTAGAAAAACTTTACCCCGTGGTTAGTTCAATAAAACCTTGCTTTTCAAACTGCTCAACAAAAGTACCTCGAAGTAGAACTATGACGAGGTGTTGAATTCTAATGACGAATCAGTTGCAATGAGAGTAGTAACGGAGGTTGATGGGAGAGCCGTTGATACGAGCCCGGCGCGATCGTCTCAGTCTTGTCGATCGGGGGATCGCGGAACCGCGGCCCGGGATCCGTTGATCGGGGGGAATTGTGATGGTCCTAGCGGGGCGAGTTTGATAGCGGATCACTTGTATGCGAAATCTCCGAGTTCTGAGGTTGAGGAAAGTTTAGTGACAGAGAACAATGTTTCTCAAGAAGTAATAAGTAATGAAAACCCGTTGGAATTAGTTGAACAAACAATGGTTCAAGTTCCGGCTGGTGTGGGGGATGGCCCGACTAATGTGGTTGAGGATCAACGTTTCAAGAAAGTGAAATTTGTACCTAACATATTAAAAAGGAAAAAAGTTATTGACGTTATCTCCCTGTTGGAGACAGTAAAAGACAAGTTTAACAAAATCGGTGATGTGCTTCACAAAGAGACTGTGGCGAAGCTCTTTGATCCTGTGTATTTTTGTCCACACGATAGATTGAATGAGAACTAAGAGACTGTAAACGATGAGCAGTAAAGCTCAATATAATTAAGAATTATGTAATCTGTACCAAAGATTTTTTTTCACATTTTGACAGGCTTGTGTCTGGGTCCGTACTAAGGTCATACCTTTTTTTCTACGGTCTAGTCATGCAAGCAATTGGTATTGTTGTTAAATTATAGAATTGCGTTTGAATGAGTAATAGAACGAAATTCTTTTGCGTGATTATGATTTTAGATCTTCTGTAATTCCGAACTCTGGTTTCATGGCAATTGTTTAAATGTCAGTAACTTGTGATTAAAACTTTATTGAGTACAACAGTATACTTTCCAATATGAGACTGATGGTGATAATATTGACATTAACGGTATGTTAAACCAGATTTTGGAAATAGTTTACTCGGGAAAGAATGTGATATTGTCATTTTTAAGTTCATAAAGTTAAAAAATTTTTTTTTTCTTCTCTTTTTTGCTTCAGCGAAAACGCTGAGATTAAAAGAAATTAACTAATTGTGATTCAGCAGTTATGGAAGTATTGCGAAATGTTAGTTAAATGCGAATATGACTTTAATATTTGACGATCAATGAACATTGACTGATGTGTTAATTATTGCTAAGAACTAGATTAAGTAAGGAAATATACAAAAAGCAAAAACCTGTGAGAAATATACGAGCGTCAAATTTAGTTTCTAAGAATTATGTAAATCAATAAATTGTTATTGAATTGTTAACGCGACTGCGGATTTAGCGACATATTGTAGTCGTTTTGGATTGGAAAGCGCATGCTTTTGTGTGGTAATAACCACGACGAAAAAATTCTCCGATTTTCCGACGTGGTTATTGGGGGGGAGCACTGTGGCGACCAGGCGGTGCTGTTCACCCCCCCTGCGGGTAAGCATGCGTAGAGGGGAGACAGAGGCGAGAACCGCCGATAGCGAATACCGGCGGTAGCGAGCGTGAGCGCAGTCAGTTCAGTTAGACTCAGCGGCCCAAGCTGAGCGGTCGGCTCTCAATAGAGAGCGAGAGAAAGTCTGTACACATTTACTAATAAATCTTCTTATTTATTAGATCGCCTTTTCCTCCAACACCTACCCCAGCAATCGTGGTCGGGCTGATAGGCAGCCGCCACAAGATTGAAGTTGATTGATTCCAATCCATAAATTTTAGCAGAAACAAAATAGAATGTTAACCAGTGGTTGAACAAATATAAGTTTTCACTGAGGTTGATTAAATATCTAGAAGGTTAAGTTTACAAGTATCACACTGCTAAATGGATCGAACATATATTTTTTCAGGAATGTAGAGATAAATAAGGATTAAATTGAAAAATTGCAATGAAGTTAGAAGAAAAATATATTTCAATCAAGTCTTAACCAGCCTCATTATTTTTTTGTTAATCAGAATATTTAAACTCGAAATAGATTCAAGTAACAATAAAATATAACGCATAGAGAAGCTGATTATGAAAGACACATATGGGGCGTTCTTTGTCAGCTCTCCGAAGCCGGCGCGCGGACGCTAAAACCTCACGTTTTCGACGCTTGTTTTCGACTCTATATGACCCATATCTAAATAATGTTGGATATGCTATCAATGTAGTTTTTTCTCAGCTTTCCGATAGTGAATTTAGTTTTCCGAATTTTTCACATTTTCACAGAAAAAAAATATAAAACAGGCCATATCTCAAAAACCTATTTTTTTTAATTTTTTTAACTAGTCTAGATCGAAAGCTGAGGTTTTTTTACGTTTATATGGACCTTCTGGATACCTAGACTTTTTTTGTATTCGAGTAATTGAGTAGCAAACATGAGAAAATGCGCCGCGTCGGGCCGGGCCGCGCCGTGCCGCGCCGCGCTGACTCCACGCGCTCCAGCTCAAGTCTTCTGCTTACAAGTGTGCCGAAATAGGAATATATTTAATATCCATACAAGTCTCTATCAGTTGGATAAACTACTATCTAGATAGTAGATCATGTACTCATTTGGGTTATGGACTGAGATATGCGGACATTATTTCATTTCACATTCTTTGACCTCCGTTTTGGCTTTGATATTGAAGACTTTGCCATACTATGTTTCAACTGAACTACTTTTTCAGTTCGTTTTGATCTAGGAAAAATTTTATATTCCTCAGCAGATGAAATTTTTTTGACCATCAGTCTGTCATCGGTTGTATATCAAACGAATTATCAAATCTTTCTTTCAATTTCAGTTTAGCTTGCTCATAATCTTCTTTTTTACTATAAAATACCATGGTTTCTTTACAGTAATTTCTTGCCCATTCAAATAAACCTTCTGCGGTTAAAATATGATGATTTGCAGAGCGTTGTAAACTTGCTCGTTTAGCACCTCGTTTCACATTAGCTCCAATTCCATCGCATGCTCCCTTCCCATGTGTGGTCGCACGAAAATGCCATTCCGCGGGAATGCCAAAATCTTTCTTATGATTAATAAGATTAGAGAAACTTTTCTGATTTTTGAAGTGTTGACCCACTCTATTGGTACTATAATAAATTTTCTTTGGTTTGCATTCTTTCTTGAGGTAATTTATGATTATGAGCAAGCTAAACTGAAATTGAAAGAAAGATTTGATAATTGGTTTGGTATACAAGGTACTCTGCAATTTCATGCGTTCATACCAACTTCCGATGACAGACTGATGGTCAAAAAAATTTCATCTGCTGAGGAATATAAAATTTTTCCTAGATCAAAACGAACTGAAAAAATGGTTCAGTTGAAACATAGTATGGCAAAGTCTTCAATATCAAAGCCAAAACGGAGGTCAAAGAATGTGAAATGAAATAATGTCCGCATATCTCAGTCCATAACCCAAATGAGTACATGATCTACTATCTAGATAGTAGTTTATCCAACTGATAGAGACTTGTATGGATATTAAATATATTCCGATTTCGGCACTCTTGTAAGCAGAAGACTTGAGCTGGAGCGCGTGGAGTCAGCGCGGTGCGGCGCGGCACGGCGCGGCCCGGCCCGACGCGGCGCATTTTCTCATGTTTGCTACTCAATTACTCGAATACAAAAAAAGTCTAGGTATCCAGAAGGTCCATATAAACGTAAAAAAACCTCAGCTTTCGATCTAGACTAGTTAAAAAAATTAAAAAAAATAGGTTTTTGAGATATGGCCTGTTTTATATTTTTTTTCTGTGAAAATGTGAAAAATTCGGAAAACTAAATTCACCATCGGAAAGCTGAGAAAAAACTACATTGATAGCATATCCAATATTATTTAGATATGGGTCATATAGAGTCGAAAACAAGCGTCGAAAACGTGAGGTTTTAGCGTCCGCGCGCCGGCTTCGGAGAGCTGACAAAGAACGCCCCATATATATAACGGAATAAATTCGTTTCGTGAAAATATATTTGTCATACTACAGGAAAATGGTAAGTATTGTCACGGGTACTTTGTACCGTGAGGCTCCCTATTCCAGCAAACATTATGATGTCTTATACATAGCGCCGGCGAAGCATAAGGTAAGAGTGAGAGAGACAGAGAGATCGCGACATCAACACCGCGGCGCGGCAGTTACAGGTGCCGCGCGCGGATAATCAGTGTGTGCCCAAGCACGAGCGCGACAGCAGCAATTGGCCCTTGTCCCTTACGCGACTTCCCCGTGTCTACGTGTCAGGCAATAGCGCCGACACCACGAGCAGCCTTCCCGCGCCACGGCCGAGACGAGGCCCACGTACCCAGCGCCAGCTTCCCCGGCTCCGGAACGCCGGCATTCTCCCCGAGCGCCGACAACAGCTCCACGCCGCCGTCCTCCACGTACAGCGAGCAACACAAAGGTTGGTTTCCACGCGTTGCTCTCTCTCTCTCTCAATCGACCGCGCCGCGTCCCCTTATTATTTGTACCCCCTGTTAATTGCTAATAAAGCACTATTCTTTTATGTGTGCGCGTTTCTGTGGCCCCGATTCACCACCTGCATTCCTACCCACGACTCTGAGAACTCGCCCAGCATCAGCGCCGGGCGAGATTGCACTCTCTCGTGTCCCCTTTTAGTTATTAATAATTACTTTATTATTAATGGGCAGTATATAATAAGAATGTATAAAAATAAATACGTACATATAAATGTCCCACTTGGAACAATCGAAAATCTGTACATTTCTGAATACATACAATTTTATACAGTTTTATACACTTTTCTACATTTTTATACACTGTCATTAATTTTTACACACTTTTATACACTCTTGTATATTTATATGCATTTTTAAAAATTTGGAAAAGTAAAATTAAATTTCTCACAATCAGGGAATGTATATTTTTGTGAAATTCTTGTGTAATTATTGTGCAATTTTTGCATAAATCAGAATATATTTTTGTTTACTTTAGTAGTGCACTTTCATACATTTCTGTACATTTTCCTTTGATTTTCCTCAGTGCAAGTATTATTTATTTCTTCAAACATATTTTTCCATTTCTGAATTATTTACTCTATTGTTCTTCAACCTGATTCTTAAGAAAGTTTATTCACAATTAATATATGTTATCAAGGATGCAATAAAACTACAGTTTGGATATATCCAGTGATCTACCAAGCATTTTGATACACTCAGTATATGATATAATATTCAGAAATATCCATTTCCTTGTAAAATGGGATTTTTAATTCTCTAAAGATGTATGTGCATGTACGAAAGTGTCTCAAAGTGCATGAGACGATATTCAGAAATATAAAGAAATATACAAATATTTTATTGTTCCAAATGGAACATTTAAATTGAATTTATAAAAACTTCTGTACACTTTAGTATGGTTGTAAAATTATATACAATTTTATAAACAAATTATTTTTACTATGGGGTGTTATATGTAAATATCAACTTCCTAACACTGATTCATTTTTGTATTAATGCAGGAGTATTTTTATGCGAAAAGTAGGGGTTTTAAACAGTATATTCTTAAATAAATTTCAAGTAAATGAAAAGTTACCTGTTTTATTTTCCCATCTTCTTTTTGCTTGTTGACTGACGTCATGTGTTTGGTGATCTGCATAGAGATATTTCTTGTATCGTTTCCTAGGTTGAATAATTTCTTTATCTTCGGTATCACTACTACTTGATAATGATACAGAATCATTATTTTTTCCATTACTTATAGTATCTGCACTTGACGACGAATCCATCGTGTAATTAAAAGTTGTATCTATCTATCTATACATATTAGGTTAGCAGCAGATATTTCCTGAAACACATTTGAATTGAAAAATTACATAATATAAGATGATATAAATGTGAAATTATTTTCTCTTTTACATAGAATTTAAAAGTCAATTCTTACCTCCATATATCTGAATTCTTATCCCAACTGCAAATATCTTATCCGTACGTGCAGTATAAGATCATAAGTATCTGTAACCCAAACAATTGCACGCACCCCTTATCATTTTTTTTTCAATTTAAAAAAGTCTACAAATTTTTGTAAATTACTAAGAATCAAAAAAGGAAGCAATTTTTCTGTTGAAAGATCTGAAAGTTTCATAAAAAAATCTATTAAATTCGATTTTCCAAGATTTTTTTGATAATATAAATATTTTCTGTTGATAATTTATATGCAAATAATCCCGCTAATTTCGATCCATTCCGATGTTCTCGTATACAGCGATGTCCGTGTTCCGTTCATATTCCGTTTCAAGATTGTATGATCGCCATTTTACTTTTAACCTTTTAACTCACTTCTGCGGGTACTGCTGAAAGGTAAGTTGAATTCTAATTATTCAATAAATATCAAGATGCTATGCTAAAGTAATGTAGTTCCTCTTTTTATAATTATGTGACGTCGGGATTTGTTGACGCGGCGCGCGCGCTTAGATCGCGTATTTCAAACCAAGACTTTCGTCTTATAGTTTGGGTTAACCGGAAAAACACAAGAAATTACACTTCCGTACGGGTGACTCGTTCGCGGAATAGAATTGAATTATGAATGAACAAATGCAAAAAAAAAAGAAAGAAGAAATATAATATAGAGAAGTGCTTCTATCGCGTGAAGTTACAAAAGGCCTACCTAGCTACGCCTCGGAACCCGCGTAAAAATGAAAAGTATGGGAAATATATATGCAATATATAGCCCATAAACATTAACGCTATATTGCCCATATATTGCACCATCAATTATCCAATATATTGATAGTATAGCGGCAAACTACAGTTTCCAATATTTCCCCCATATATTGCCAATCGTCCATAGAATTATATTTTTAGAAACATTGCCAATATATGGGAGATATTTTGGTGGAATGACCAAACAAAAAGTATGGGAAATATATGGGAAATACATATATACATATTAGAGGTGGTGGTCCAGAGCAGACTTCTCCACCGCGTTGTCCAGTCGGTCTATTCGTTTCTCGTCCTACGAAATAATTAAATTATTATAAGAAATAGTTTTTAAAAAACAGGTCTCCCGTAACAATTGATGCTTATCAAAAATTAATAATATTTAATTTGGAATGAAAAACCTTTCCTATAAAATAATATAAAAGTCTATAATAATAGAAAATAATATAAAATACTATAAATAATTGCTTGATCCAGACGCGAGGTCGATGTGATTTCCACTCAAAAGCTGATCCAAGAGATGGAAGAATCCTTAAAAGCAAGTATCCCTGAAAATGAGAATAGAAATTTACACAAAGTACCGGGTCTTAGGTTATATCGTACTTTGGTATACGATATAATGATTATTGAAAAATAGACTTATCTGATAGAATGGTGTAGCGTTGCGATCAGCTTTGTCTTCATTTTTCCCTCACGACGAGTTCTTGACGTTATTTTAATGTCTCGAAGAAAATTCGGGGAGGCTGGTTGTTATTGATACTGCGAGACGATTCAACGTGAAGCTAGCCAAACCGACTCGATAAAATTCCGAAGTTTAGCGTCGAAGCCAGCTTCACATTGAATGGTCGTCCTCGCAGTAGAGATAAGCATCAATTGTTAGGGGAGACCTGTTTTTTAAAAACTATTTCTTATAATAATTTAATTATTTCGTAGGACGAGAAACGAATAGACCGACTGGACAACGCGGTGGAGAAGTCTGCTCTGGACCACCACCTCTAATATGTATATATGTATTTCCCATATATTTCCCATACTTTTTGTTTGGTCATTCCACCAAAATATCTCCCATATATTGGCAATGTTTCTAAAAATATAATTCTATGGACGATTGGCAATATATGGGGGAAATATTGGAAACTGTAGTTTGCCGCTATACTATGAATATATTGGATAATTGATGGTGCAATATATGGGCAATATATTGTTAATGTTTATGGGCTATATATTGCATATATATTTCCCATACTTTTCATTTTTACGCGGGAATGGATCCGTTCAACACTATCTCGAAGCACGAGAGGTGTCAAACCCATTCGGGGTTAAGGAAAAGATCTCAGGGGCAGAGAAGTTGTGGTGGTGACTTCTCCAAACCAATACCGCCAGGTGCGTACACTTGAGGGTGTGGTTAAGAAAGAAAAAATGTATAATTTAAGAAAAACTCACTTTTTTGAACTATGTTTTATTTATCCAATATTTGTTTTCTCGGTCCTCGAGGAAACTTCCAGTTGAAACGTGCTGAACCAACGGGCCAAGCCCAACGGGTACCAAGCCCGAATAAGAAAAACACTCCAAGAGTGTAGAGTGGTGAGCTGCGACTGCGACAGAACTGTTCGTTTCCTCGGAAGTCCGTACATTTATGTGTTTGCATCTGAGGGCGGAGTTTTGAGGACAAACCCACAAATTTCTCCTGGGACCAATCAGATTTATATTTAAGAACTAAAGCCTAGATTAATAAAATAACTCAACAATTACTTAGCTAAAGATACTAGAGATGGATCGCACAAGTCGCGCCATCCGCGTTGATAATATTCGCAAGCTGAAGGCAGTTTATATAAATGAATTCGCAGTTTTGCGAATATCATGGCGAATTATCATCTGAGGTTGAATCTAATAATATTTCCTTAAAATATACGTTATTATTATCCTATATATCGATTTTCATCTAATTTGGATAATAATAAGATATTGTAAATTGATTTTGAAAGTTGAATGCATTTTCTCAAGAACTATCGCGAATCGTGAAAGAACTATTGAATATTTTTGATTTCTGTGAACACAGAATGAATCGTTATTATATTTCGAATAATAAACTATAGAGGTGTAAATCTGTATTTATTGTTTAAACTATTCAAATTAACGAAACACGGTCGAAATTTAGTAAATTGCGCGTATCAGTTCAATGAATTGTTCGAATCAAATGAAATTTGGTAGATACTTATTGTTTATCTTCGTTCATAAACATCCCACATAGCATGCAACATTGCGTTGAAATATTTCACTGAAATATTTCAGTGCAAGATTTCAGCAAAATTGCTGCAATATTTCAATGCAGGTTTCGGAAACCGATTTAGTATCTTTCAATGAAATATTTCAGAAATATTGTAGCAATATTTCATGAAAGATTCAACGAAATATTTCACAATAATACAATGAAATATTGCAGTGCAAGACTACTGCAAGATTTCTGAAATATTCCCTTGAAATATTTTATGCAACATTGCTGCAAGATTCCTGCAAGATTGAACTGCAATATTTTGAAAAGTCAAAATCTGCATTGAAATATTGCAGAAATATTTCTATGAAAGATTTCATGCAATATTGCTGCAAGATTTCTGCAAGATTCTTCTGCAAGCTCATGAGAAGACAAAGACTGCATTGAAATATTGCAGAAATATTTCGATGAAAGATTTCCTGCAATATTGCTGCAAGATTTCTGCAAGATTGAACTGAAAAATCCAGGGAAGTCAAAAACTGCAGTGGAATATTGCAGTAAGATTGCATTGCAAGATTTCATGCAATATTTCAGCAATATTTCTGAAAGATTCATTTGCAACATTACGGAAAGTCAAAGACTGCTGTAAAATATTGCAGAATATTGCAATGAAAGATTGTGTGCAATATTGCTGCAAGATTTCTGCAAGATTCTTGTGCAAGATTATGGAAAGTCCAATGATACTGTGAAATATTGCAGAAATATTGCAATGGAAGATTTCGTGCAATATTGCTGCAATATTCTTCAGCAGGATTTCAAAAATTCAACAATGTCAGTGAAATATTGCATAAGTATTGCAATGAAAGATTCTGTGCAATATTGCTGCAAGATTTCTACAAGATTTTTCTGCAAGGTTTTGAAAAGTCGAAAACTCCATTGAAATATTGCAGAAATATTGCAATGAAAGATTCTGTGCAATATTGCTGCAAGATTTCTGCAAAGATTCTTGTGCAAGATTATGGAAAGTCCAATGATACTGTGAAATATTGCAGAAAATATTGCAATGGAAGATTTCGTGCAATATTGCAGCAATATTCTTCAGCAGGATTTCAAAAATTCAACAATGTCAGTGAAATATTGCATAAGTATTTGCAATGAAAGATTCTGTGCAATATTGCTGCAAGATTTCTGCAAGATTTTTCTGCAAGGTTTTGAAAAGTCGAAAACTCCATTGAAATATTGCAGAAATATTGCAATGAAAGATTGTGCGCAATATTGCTGCAAGATTTCTGTAATATTCTGCTGCAAGATTATGGTGAGTCCAAAGATACTGTGTAATATTGCAAAAATATTGCAATGAAAGATTTCGTGCAATATTGCTGCTATATTCTTCAGCAGGATTTCGAAAAGACAACAATGTCAGTGAAATATTGCATGAATATTGCAATGAAAGATTCTGTGCAATATTGCTGCAAGATTTCTGCAAGATTTTTCTGCAAGGTTTGGAAAAATCGAAAACTCCATTGAAATATTGCGGAAATATTGCATTGCAAGATTTCATACAAGATTGCTGCAATATTTCTCCAAGATTCTTCTGCAAGATTATGGAAAGTCCAATGATACTGTGGAATATTGCAGAAATAATGCAATGAAAGATTTTGCAATATTGCTGTAATATTCATCAGCAAGATTTCGAAAAGTCAACAATGTCAGTGAAATATTGCATGAGTATTGCAATGAAAGATTCTGTGCAATATTGCTGCAAGATTTCTGCAAGACTGAACTGCAAGATCCTGAGAAGTCGAAAAGTGAATTAAAACATTGCAGAAATATTGCGTGGTAAGATTTCAAACAATAGTGCTGCAAGATTTCTTTAAGATTCTTCTGCAAGACTATAGAAAGTCCAAAGATACTGTGAAATATTCCATTGAAAGATTTCGTGATTTTGCCGCAAGATTATTCGGCAAGTTTCTGAAAAATGTAACACTGTCTCACCTATGCCGTTGCATCGCCGCAAAAATAATAATTATTTTCAACACGTTTGTGGCAGGTACGGGAGCAAATGTGTACCTGATCCTCTGACAATGACATATTCCCTATCGTTTTTATAGTCGACAGTCGTTATTCGGTTCAGTTTGCAGAATCAAAGAATATTCTCTGACTCTTTACTATTCATGTGACTTTTAAAACTCCTTTTTTAGATAGCAGCCCTAAACGTATTTTCAAATGTCCTTTTGTATCTGTACACTTGATGAATTTGTAGTTCTTCATGTAATCTTACTAAAAGCTTTCTAATAAATCTTACTAAAATCTTTCCGTACGATGACCTCAAGCAACAACAGTTATTTTGCAATCCTGAAGTCAATGCTTACAGATTCAGTTGATTACTGAGGTTGGAGGGTTGTAAATTCCATACTATCAAGCAATATATTTTGACCAAAACCACAATCTTTTATAAAATACGATAAACGCAATCCTGGCAATGAATAAACTTTCAACACTCCACTATCACTCCACTGTTGCCACCAAGGTTTCTTCTCAGGATTTCCTTCAGGCTTTGGGTAGGGAGGGGCTGCCATTTGAAATACTATAATATATTACCGTATAACAAATCTTTTTTGTTTTCTTTTGTTTGAATGGTTTGTTGTTCATCTGAATCCACTTCAGGATTAACTGAACTGCTGTATACTGCTGTAAACTCAACCATATACTGTGTGTATATATATATATATATATATACCGCGATCACGCGCCACGCTCTTGCCAACACTACATTTTCTGTTTTTTTAGGCTTTTCTTTACATTTTGACACTGCAATTCGTCTATTGATCTAGTATTGAACAATATTTTCCATCACGAGTTTGGAAAAATAAGGTTTATTGATCAACTTCTTGATACAAAAGTGATAAAAAAAAATTATTCGAAAGCTGGCGCTTGGCGTGAATCAAAGTGCAGCAACTATAGCGCTCCAGTTGAAGTAACTATAACCGTGGACGGCGGAACTTTCATATTCCCCTCTCCCCCCCCCCTGCCCCGCCGCTTTCCGCCACAGGCCACAGCTATATATCTCTCAGTCTTCCTCCACTCGCATCGTGCATGTCCCATGTTGGAAGATATTGTTCATAACGTAAACTTGGAATCATCAATCTGCATTTTTAGAAGGTAAATATAAAATTTGCCTCATCTCAATCTTGTATGATATTTTAACACTTTTCTAACTCCGTTGGTTGTCCTTGCATTTCAGAGTTCGGCTTGTCTTTTGACCGTTACGGGAGTTTGCACATAACCTCTAGCTGGCATCTTCAATTCCAAAGGTAAAAGGTTTTATCTCAATTTCTCCCAACGTTGTAAAACGTTTTCAAATGAGTTTGCACCACGGTCGTGTTTGCACTGAATAGTTAAATTTCAATTGGAGGTTAAGTCACTTCAATGAATTCACTAAATGTTCATGCTCTTGAAAGGATGGAGAGAATAGTAATAAATCAACTCATCCATCAACATGAATAAAGACACAAGCATGAGTGTCAATCTCAGAATGTTCTATTAACTCGACAGCTTTTATTGATTGTAAATCTGTGGGATCTATAACCATACAGGAGTTTCTACTCACTGTTGCTGTCCCTAGCAGTAAAAAAAACTGCTTGAAGCATTGATGTATGCATGCAGCAAATATTCTGCTAATTTCTCTATAGAAATAAATTATCCCTGTCAGGTTACATGCGCATCACAGTTTGCAGTAGTACATGTATTGAAACTGTTGATAAAATTGCCTACTCCTTCTATAATATCAATGTTATCTTGATTTGTATGCGTACACTCACACACAATTTTGAAGCAGTGATGTGATTTAATACATAACGTTTGCTTATTGGGAAATGACTTTTTCATGCTTTGGAAGTTGAATGGTTTTGTTCATTTTCACCGACTACCCCCTTTTTTCACACTACAGTGTTATGGCCCGGCCGTGCCCCGCCTAGAATTTTCAAAAATGTCAGATTGGCACGAGTCGCATCGTATATTTACGATGCGCATTTTCCCACATGCTACCCGAGTTGCGCCGAGAACGACGAATGGATGTATGTGCGAGTGTAAGAATGCGCTGAGTGCGACGCATCCATGCGACGGATGGCAAATCGCACGTAGCACATGAAAATCTTGTGGACAGCTTGCATTTTTGTGCAGCTGCCCAACAGTGAACGGATGGATGTCGGCTATAAGATATTCTCTTATCAGCCTGCGCGAAGCCACGAGCAGCCAGCGGGCGCTCGTGCGGGAATATTATTTTATAAGTGCGAGTTGCACACGGCAACTGCGCAGCTCCCAGTTCTTAAGAAACGGCCATAGGATATTTTCTTATCGGCACGTATAAGTTGACGAGTAGCCAGCGGGCACTCGAGCGAGAGCGACAAGTAAATGTATAATCAAGTATAATTAGCAAGCATGTGATGCAGATGAATTATGCGCTAAAGAATTAAGGACTGATCCGGCCGGATCAGAATACGTTATATTCGTATGCCATGAACGAGAGCGAATCGATTGTTTATTAACCGTTTAATAATTTAATAAATGGATGACGCGCATATGCATGTATCAATATTGTAAGGCGCCTTATATACGTATAATAATATTCGAATGAGCGACCGCATGCATTGCAGCGCATGAATAGGTTGTAATGAAGCGAGCGCGCTTCATAGTTATAAGTATTCGCGCGTGCGAACGGGAAGAAGACGCTGAGCCACGCACGCTTGTTATCACTCCGCGAGGGAGAGGTAATTCTCGTGAAGTGCAACGGCGCTTCTCCACCGTTTCGCGCCTCGCGCCCCGAGAGCGCATCTTGACGTGACGTCACGGCGCCTATAAAAGATGCGGCCGCGGCGGACACGAGAGAGTACATCCGCGCAAATTGCGAGTGCCACACGGGTGGCCACGCGCGGAGCGCGCGTGGCTCAGCTCCCTCGCGAACGCGTAGCTTACTAATATCTATCGACGATAAGTGAGATATGTATACGATCCAACCACGCGGGATCGGGTGTTAAATGTAGTTTGAGTTAAGTAATAAATCTTAGTGCTAGCCCGCATGCAGCTGGTTTTCTTATAACACCCTCACTCGCTCCATACATATTCCACCCGAGCCGATACGTTGATACGGCCCAGCGCGCCATGGAATACTCGGCTGCCACGCTGCCACGCTCCAGCCAAGGACGACCAGGCGCCGAACGGATTGAAGTATAAGTAAGTGGCCGAGCGGTCATTTGCAACCCGCCTGATCTCGGTTTTCCCTACAACGAGCCGAACAGAGTTATTCGTACCAAAACATAGGGGTTTGTCGCCCAACCGCCCCTTTAAATAACGGTCGGGCTATTACAACAGATTTTCACTTATAAAAACCTTCAATATGATTGAATCGACTTGGAACCACTCCCATTAGGACAACAATTTTTGATTAATTAAACATATATCAGTTATACGTCCAGCAACAAGTTTCAGTACATCCAAAAACATTTATCTGAGTGAAGTGTCTGGCCTATGTGTAGTATTTAAGGTTACCAATCATTATTCCATACGGTCAATGTGAAGAGTGTATATTCCTTATCCATGATCTTATACGCATCACAGCTTGCAGTAGTACATGTATTGGAACTGTTGATAAAATTGTCTACTACTTGTAAAATACCAGTGTTATCTTGATTTTGCTTATTTCTGCTGTTTTGTATACTTTCTTTGAACATTTATTAATCTTGAATCACACCTTGAAATAGACCTCTGAGCAAAAATTGAAGTTTCCTGAAAGATGTATGACAATCCCAATACATATGCTATTGGAAGCAGTGATGAGCATGTAATCAGCTATATACATATTTTTCCCAGAACTATTGTAATTTATCTGATTTACATATTCACAACTCGAGTTCCAGTAACATTATTATGAATTGAGTCGATTATTTTAGAATAATTTAAATTTTTGCCATAGTTTCTGAAGTTGAAAAATTTTTCAGAAAATTTATTTCTCTTTCTCATTTTTACCAGAATGTTCTACATACTTTTTCGAATCTCCTAGAGCATCAGTCTTAGAAGTTTGGTTAATGTCCATTTGATAAACTTGTAGCAAACTTGATACATTGCACAGGTGTGTAAGTACGTGCAATTTCTATACATACTGGTTCTAAAGTGTTGAAACAAGTAACTATCATGACGAAATCATGTTCTTGTAATTTCTTGTCGCAGTGCAACTTGTCTAATAATTGATTTTATGCTATTTCGTCCTCTTCACACAAAGATTTTAAGCTAACAAATTTGACTCGAACGAAGAAATATACCATATATTTTATCATTACTTTTTTTCGAAAAATCAATCACTGTACTCGTTTTTTTCGAATTAATGAAATAATTCAGTGAAAAAATCCCTTTATTCATCCAGTCAAAAAAAAATACAAATAATAGTATATTATGCACCCGAGCGAGGTTAGGCGATTTCGGCACGAAAAACGTTACTCGCTGCGCTCGGATCGCAAGTTTGCGCGTGCCGAAATAGCGTAGATGAGCGAGGTTACTATTTTTTGTACCCCGCGGCAGAAAAGTGCCATTCTTTGAAAACGCCAGGATGCAAAGTAGGTTCTTTACTGCCGCTGGGACGAAAATACATAACTTCGACATTTCTTTTAGTTAGGTCAACGATCTACTTATATTTGGTTCGAGTTTCAACGAGTTCCTACTGTAGGCCCAATTTCTTTTGTTGTCGGAAACAAGATTTTTCTGAAGAGACGGTTCAATTTTCGAGGCGTATTGTTGGTTTTATTTTCGTGCTGCCATTATTCGGCGAGTCGCGTATTTTTATCGAATCAATTTTTTTTTTTCTTTTTTTTCCAGATTGATTCTTTCAAATACTAATACTAACCTACACTAATGCCAAAGTCACGGAAAGGTGTGTTACCTCAGAGTTCTAGACACCTTCGACGGTTAGCATCCTTAACTGTAGCAAATGATTTGAATCAAAGCAAAAATATTCCTTCGTCATTGCCTATAACAGATGATTCTTGTTCATCTGCTACTTTTTCATCTGTGACTGCAAGAACTTCAATATTGACACATACAACGCACACCTCAAGCAATACCTCAAGTACTTGCGCAGATGATGGTATTGCATCAACTTCAAATAACTCGAATGAAGAACGTATTTCCGATGAATGCATAAGTGCAGACATTCACGATGTTGATTATTGCAGTCGAGGTTTAGACCCATATAACTTGTCGTTTGACAATGAATATTTACATGAATCTATAAGCGATTCTGATTTTGATACAGATTACATAAATCGATACAGTGACAGCGATGTAGAGAGTATTTCTGATTTTGATGAAAATATCTTATCTGAAGAAGATATCGAAATAAATACAGCTTTTTATGAGATGATGAATAATGAATCTGTGAACGATAAGAAATTCGTAGATGAAATTGCGAGTTGGGCAAAACAGTACCAGATCAAACATAATGCTTGCAAAGCTTTACTGTCAATACTAAATAACTACACTGAAACAACTTTTCCAAAAGATCCGCGTACTTTATTAAATACTCCAGCGCAAACTCCCGTGGTGCCCATGGACAGAGGCTCATATTGTCATTTAGGATTAGATAGCGGTTTGAAAAGAATAATCAAAAGTCGAGTGTCGTCAAATGATGAAAATAATGCTATTAAATTGATGGTGTTTGTAGATGGAGCTCCATTATATTCATCATCCGAGAAGGGACTTTGGGTGATACTGTGTAAGGGATGGCAATCTCAACATGTTTTCGTGATAGGAATATATAATGGTATTAGCAAGCCTAATGACCCTAATGAATTTCTCAAATTGTTTGTTGATGAAATGTCAAAGCTCATTCGTGATGGTTTTCAGTACAATGGAAAACTGTACAATATCCAACTGTATGCCCTTATATGCGATAGTCCCGCAAAATCATTTGTTCTGAATACTAAATACCATAGTGGATATCACAGTTGTAGTAAATGCATTATTGACGGAGAATTTCATAGATCTGTTTGTTTCCCAGTTGAAAACATGGAAGAGCTTAAAATGTACTGCCATAGTTTACTGCGTACCCACGAAAACTTTGAAAAATTAGAGTATTTAGGTTCATATCAGAAAGGTTCAACTATTTTGACTGAATTGAGCGGTTTTGATCTAATTGATAATATTCCCGTCGATATTATGCATTTATTGTATCTTGGCATCGTAAGGTTACTGATAAGATTCTGGATAGGTGATAAAGGACGACAAAATAAAGAATACAAATTATCAAATGATAACATCGTGACTATATCTGAGAGACTAGAGAATTTGAAAGGGCAATTACCTCAAGACTTCAATAGACGTTCGAGGTCACTTAAATATTGGAAGCTTTGGAAAGCTACTGAGTTCAGACATTTTTTATTGTATTTTGGCCCAGCCATATTGAAAGATGTTCTGCAACCACATGTTTTCAATAACTTCCTATTACTTCATACAAGTTTCAGTATTTTATCAAATGTAGCACTGATAAAAGATGATAAAAACATTGATATTGCTGAAGATTTGTTGCTAAAGTTTGTTATTGATTTTCAAAATATTTATGGAGAAGAAAACGTCACCTTTAATGTGCATAATTGCATCCATGTTGTAAAAGATGTAAAAAAATATGGACCTGTAGAGAGTTTTAGCGCTTTTCCGTTTGAAAATTACCTATGTGTTTTGAAAAAATATTTGAGAAAGGGTGATAAACCTTTGCAACAGATTGCCAGACGACTTTCCGAGTACGAAAACTTGGATAGTGTAAAGAGTGATTCTGATAGTACAAATAAAATTTTTGTTGATAAATCACATTATAATGGCATCTTGACCAACGATAGAACATATCATCAACAATACAAATCGTTGACTATGAATACGTGGAATATCAATATAAATAGTGAAAAGGATTCTTGCGTGATGCTTAATGATAAGACGATTGTGAATGTTAAGAATATAGCGAGAAGCGATCAATTGTACTTGATTGGCAACCGATGTATTCGGGAGAAAGATCTGTATGAGTTTGATAACATCAAGAGCGGAAACCTACTAGACATTAGTATTGTTAAAGAATGCAATAATATTGAAGTTTGGCCTTGTAGTAAGATTTGTGCAAAAATCTTCAAGGTACATGGCACAGGAAAATTCGCTGCAGTCCCTATTATCCATACCGTAAAGCCTACTTAGCGATCAATTTGTAAATGTACATTGCCAGCCTTATTCTGAAATATAAACTAATCTTCATATCCACCAAATCGAATAAAAAATTTCTGTCGTTTACCTTATTCGTAATTTAGTCCAAAATGTTGTGTCAACAAAAAGTACAAATTCTCAAATTACGTACTATAAGATTGAGTCACGAGAAAATTGAATTCAAAGTTCCGAAATGGTGTCGTAGTTTTCCGCGAATTCGACTATGGGTAAATTAGAATTTCAAAATTCTGCAAAGGCTATCTCAAAGACTAGCTTGATCAATACGTATCAGAAACCATCGCTATAATCAATATTTGACCATTTCAACCAATTCAAAATTTCAATAAAATAATGTAACTGAAAAGGGCCATATACGGTAAACGTGTACTCAATATGGCACATTTTTATAATCGCATGTTACGCCTACAGAGGCGATGAAATTAGAATTGAAATAAACTCGAAATCAAGTTTCTATACATAATTATCATAATCGTTTGGCATCTAATCGAATAAAACTTGCCGTTTATGTGTTGTAAAAAGAGTAGTTTTAAAAGTTAAATAAGCGAAGAAGCGATGGTGCCCAGAGAGCACAGGAAATACGAAATATGTGCAAAGATTGCGAACTGAATTGATTCAAAATATATCCTATTAATAGATTAAATGATATTCCCAAAGGTTTTTTTTTAATTATTCTTCTTTTCTTATTCAGTTTTTCAGTAATTATGAAGAGTTTCTCAATAATTGAAGACGGAGATGGTGAAAAACGAGTCGTTTCATCCACATGGATCGCAAAAAATCGTCAAAAAATGAAATGGCCTCCTTATAAAGATACAGATAGAATAAAAAAGCTGTATTAGGCCATGAGAAACCAGAGAAGAATTGGGAAGACTATGATATAAGATTCATCAGAGACAAAGGTAAATTACATGTAATTTTTATTTGTAAATGTACTAGCATTACTATGAATAAAGTTCATTGTTACGCATATAGTACGCTAACTAAGGATGCAATCGGAATGTATGCAATTGAACGATAATCTGTTTACTTATAAATTATCATAACAATGTAAATATGTTCACGATTTTTTTAGATGACTATATAACTGCTGTAGAAGATATTAAAGAAAATCTAGATGAGTTCACAAGCGATCAAGAACAAAGAAAACAAAGTCGGTCATCCAGAAAGAGAAGAATTTCCATAAATTCCAGCTTGGTTGTGAAAAACAAAACCCAGAAGATTGCTAACAATTCAAAATGTAACTTCACAAATGAAAAACATGATACTTCTGAAGGTATAGTTCTCAAAATCTGTAAAATCAATATTATTTTCTGTAAGTTCAGAAAACTAATTATAATCAATTATTTGTAACAGAAAGTAGTTATGAGGATAATGAAAATGATGGAAAAAGTGATGGAGAGGATATAGAAAATGTAAATGTGGATAGTGGAGATTCTGGAGATAATGGGGATGATGGAGATATTGGGAATGATGGAGGTAATGGGAATGATGATGAAATTGATGATGTTGGTGAACCCTCAAAAAGATCTGGAGATGCTAATCAAAAGAAAATGGATTCTCAAAAAACATCAATTTTCCAACAATCCATCAACAAGCTCCCAACCTTGTAAACAATTGACTCTTGAAGAAAAAATAGATGCCATGTATGGTATGTTTCTAACTTTAACCTTTATTGTATATGATAAGACACAATACCCCCATAATCCATTATATTTCCTTACACATTTTCGTATTCTCCTAGAATCTGTTATCTAAACGTGCTTTACAAGTATGAATCTAAACAATAATTTTTTATTTCTTCTCCCGATAGAAATTTTGTGTAACCAATCAAAACATGTGAATATGATTTCGCAACGATTATCATTAGTTGAGCAACAGATGCGACGACTCTCGAGTGGAAACACTAATCTCGGTATTGAAGAGAATCAAATGGCTTTTTTTGGCAGAAATGGCTAAGTGGTTCCCACTTAGTTCTGAAGACCAATTAACAAGTATTGAAGAAAAACTTACCAATAAGACTTTCTTGACAGATGTGGTGAGTTTCAGTGAAATACAAAGATTTTTAAATTTAAATTCGAATGTTCTAAAATGCTTTGTCTGGTTGGAGCAATAATGTAACAAAGTGTCTTCAAATTCGTCACCAAAACATTACTCCTCTTTAGGTCGAAGCAGAGTTTTTGCTCTCATCCTACTAACTAATTATTCTGTTTCCTTCAGCATGAAATAGATTCGATTCTGGTTTGCTGAGATATTAATGTATGTGGCTTTACATAAACACCTGATCACCATACTAATCCTTTAGTTCTGTAATGTATTGTCGCGTGCCGCTCGGGGCTTTTCCAGGCGCCACGTTACGAGGACGTGCCGGCCAATGTCGCCCTATTGTCACGTAGCGCGACCCAGGCTAGAGCACCTCGCCGAAATAAGGGAAACGTAGGCGCAGCAGAAGGACCGAATCGGCCCCGCCCTGCAAAGCGCAACGTCTATGGCTGCGCGATCGCGTATACAATGCGGCCGAAAGTCGCGCGGGCACAGCCCATTGCTGGACCCGTGAAAACGGCCTACGCAAGAGCACACAGCAGGGGGGCAGGGAACTGCAGAGGTTACGCCTGCGAGAGTAACCAGAGGGACGAAAGCCGTACCGCGCGTCCGCGAAATGCAGGCACACGCACGGCCGTCAACTAGGCAAAGAGTAGCACGCATGGTTTATGCATCCTCTCCTTGCAAGCAGGCAATCGTAAAAAGCAGCCAGGTGGAAAGGTCAGCGCATCACGTCATAGCTCTGCATGCGCGCCGCACAAGTTATGTGTCCTGTACACCACCCGGGGGCACTCTACGAAGAAAATCCGCGTATGAGGGCAGCGATAAAACTTGCGTCGCGCACCACGGGCAAAAAGAGCAGCTGCCCGATCCTTGGAAAACGAATAAAAAAACGGAGGGGAGCCGCTAACGAAGGTCCAAAAAATCACGAACGCCGCTGCCCGAATTCACAGAAACCATAGAGATCGACCCAATGGAGTGGAATAAGCCGAAATTATTGCAGCTGATTTCCGGCTCACAGCCACCCTCCGCTAACCCTCAATCGAGACGCAGGCGGACTCGCTCTATAAAAACCGGGGGGTGCAGCAGGAGGATCATCATTCGCCCCCGAACCTTTGCCGGTCGCACCTCTGAATTTGATTTCGCGTTGCTCTGTCCGTCGGTATTTTCTAAATCAAAGTTTGTAACGAATCTGTATTAGAAGTATAAGTTTGATAAATAAAGAGTTTCATAGTTAAAAGTAATTCGTCAGTTTGTTCTTGAGTTTACCTTCTCATACAATACGAAAGGATTTTTACCATTCATTCAAATCGAGCCATTTCGATCTCGCAAGTTGCTAAAGAAAGCGCAAACGCGCAGTAACGTAGAGTCGCGAGAGAACACTTAAATTCGCCGCGCTCCGCACGAAGAGCCTGACCGCCTGCTGTGACGAGGGACACCGACCGTAAGCCGACAGCACCAGCCCGGCCCGAGCAGCCACCAGCTACCAGCCTCGTCCGCAAAGTGAGTACCCCTCCCATTGTTCCCGACCGCTATTATAAGTTTCTGCTAGTCCCTTTGCACTGCTCCGCTCTCTTGCACTTGTTTTCCGCCGAAAAGTCATCGCCCCATCCTGGCTCACGCCAAATCGGGAAACGCGCGAGGTAGTTGAACCCGGTAGAGTTTCTTTTCAAATTAACCGCTACTCCGCAAGTCGGACGTAACAGTATCTTATTAGAAAGTAGTTGTAATATGATGAGTTGAATTTATTCTGAATATACGAGAAAAAATAATCTTGGTTATTATGAGATAGAATTCAATATATGAAAATTATGAAATAAACAAAGCACAAGATAAATTTCTAAGCATCCAAGCAACATCCAAGAAATCTTCTATTCGAAAACATAATGATGATGTCTAAGTTAGGTAAAAGAAACTCGAATAGCTTGAATAACTCGAACCGCTTATACTACCTCATATACGTTTGTAAAAGCCATTACGTTTTTACTCATGTCTGCACCCTAAAAGTTTGTCATGGTAATGCAGAGATTGTCTTTGTTTTTTTTTCATTGAAAAGATACAGTAATCAGATTTCTAAATATAAATATCTATGTATTGATTTTGACTATCATAATACATCTACTCTCATTGGTGAATTTCTTAGGAAAATTTTGGACCAGCATCTATCATTCACATTGCATCACTGGAACTTTGCGGAATTGACACTTACATGCAATAAGTGACTGTGCTTGGGGCTTGGCAATGTGCAGTAGATTTATAAAAACTAATGATCCTTTTTTTATTTAAGGTAACATGTGAGGTGTCCCTGGTAGAAATTGTAAAAATTTTATGGCTAGTAACGAGCCATCAATATTAGATTGATTCTAGAATATGACCAGTTTTTCTGGCTAGTAATCAAACTTTCATGAAACGATTTTTTGGACATTTAAGGCCCATTTATATAGTACTTCACTCATAGCCAATTTCAAGCTATAAAATGGCAATGATTCTAAGAGAGACACTTTTAGAGGTTATGTAACCTATTATTTATGTCCTAAAAATTGCTTGAGACTA
Organism: Aphelinus atriplicis; assembly: GCA_020882685.1. NCBI lineage: Eukaryota > Metazoa > Arthropoda > Insecta > Hymenoptera > Aphelinidae > Aphelinus > Aphelinus atriplicis. Next base: position 33,034 of record JAJGQD010000053.1, read on the forward strand.
GCTATACTCTCAATTAAGATTTTTATAGCCAATATTTTTAGGCATAATGTAGCCATAAACTGGACACTTCATATTTTTTGCGCACCACCTCGCCCCCCCTCCCTTTTCGCTCACGCTTTTCATGGACTCACAATAAAAATATCATTTTATTTGGAAAATCATCTATTTATTTATATTTTTTCAATTATGGAAACTACAGTATTGTACACATATTCAGTATTATGTTACAAATTAACGCCGGAACTGTTGAATGTATTCATTATCATTTAGACTTTCATTATCTGAGCTTTGCTTGTCATCTCTATATTCTTTTTCCTCATCTGAACATGTCTTGTCTTCGTCTGAATACCGGCCTTCTTCGTTCTCACTTGTATCAACTTCAGTATTAAATATTTCTTGTTCATTATTTTGTAAAATGATAGGTATATTTTCAATTAAAATATCACTATCTTGTTGGTTCGAGTGACCAACAGCTATTATTAGAGGCTCATTTCTTATTGGACCTGTTTCCATCCTCTTTGGAATGGGCAGAGAATCATCGGTTTCAGGAAGATCAACTGTCTGAATGGTATTGGGACGTTCAATCTCACTACTACATGGAGGGCCTTTTTTCCAGGAGCATGAGTTACTGAGTACGCAGCTGAGACTAGTCAATATCTCTCTGTCGCACGTTATCTGATTTGACAACTTTCTCCTTTCTTTTATAACAACTATTGAAAAATATTAAAAATTAATATTAGTCTGAATTGTTTAAATATAACACATTGAGTAAGAATACTTACGTTCAACACAATTAAAGAAGTTGGTTGTTTTCATAACTTTTTTAGTATTACTTTTCTTCATAGCTGTGTACTGATTTGCAACTTCTTTCGACAGGAACATTTTCAACTTGTTGACGATACTTTTTGAGATACTCAATCCTGGGTCCAACCCTGTTTGTAATACTGTGCACTGTAAAAAATATCTTTTAAACATCTTCTATACTTATTATTTAATTTTGAGAAGAAATCATTCAGATAATTACCACGTCATCCCTCAAATCAGTATTTGTTTTTAAATTTTCATTGAAAACTTCAAATTCTTCAACTTTAATAAATGGCAAACAATATTTGTATTTTTCGCCTATCTGTTGTACACAACCAACAAAGGATTTCACTATCTTTTTTTGTGATTTAAAATTTTGAATATCTTGCCTTATTTCTTTTATATGCTGTTTAATTTCTACAATGTCATTATGCATTCTTGCTACATAATCTGAAAAGATTATGAGCCCATTAAATGATGAGTTCAGGTATACATTATATGAATATTTAAGAATACATGTAAGATTATTACCAATCAATATATTTTACACATCACAATTTGCTCTGCCAGATAATCCCCTTTCATTGTCCTCTACGAAAAAAAAGAAATATCTGTAAGAAATTTAATATCAAAGTACTTGATAGGCTTGGATAGTGTGGAAAGTTTTAAGCATTGAGAGTCACAAACACAAAAACACCCAAGTATTTAACGAATACTTAGGTTTTATTTCAAAATGCCATATATATATAATAAATATGAAATTATTCAGAATCATTAGTTTAGATTCTGTTGTACTTCTTTTTATTTAGATTGTGAAGAATCTCACTTTTACCTTTGGCAGAATTTGTAACACTGCGAAAAGAAGAAACAGTAGACAAGTTACTCGCAGAGCCCATTTTGATCAGACTTTGATGATTCTTCATGTTTATGGTTGTATATTCACAATATTCATTTGAGTCATGATCTAAATCCAAATCTAAATATTGAACAACAAATAATTGTATGGATTAATTCATTTTTATGAAATTTTGATAAGAATATTTTAATTTATAAATTTAAAAGAAAAAAGTATTTTACGGTTCCTTGCTCCAGAGGTTTCTCTGTTCTGCTCCAGTCGGATTAAATCATCCATAGTATCACTAGAGTCCATGATATCTGATCTTGTTAAATTTTGATCTTTTCTTGTTGTAGAAGGAACTATATTAAAAAAAGAAAAAAATTATAGAATTATTTTTACATTTTTCTATCTTATAGTTCATTATCATAAGCGTACGTGGCTTGCCACTGAACATTAATCATCAGTTTTATTTACATAACCTTGATCATAATAAACTATTGTAAATATTCAATTTAGACTATAGCCATTTTTCTATTCGAATCATAAAAGGGCAGCTCTATTACCTGTAGTGAATTTTTTGAAGTTGTGAAAAGGAGGAATATCAGTTGAGTTGCTCGCAGAGCAGTTTTTTCCCAGGCTACGATCCTTTTTCGTGTACTTGGGTGTATTTTCAGATTCATTTGATTCATGTTTCCTGTGGTACGGCTATAGATTCATCAATTTTAATTACGTTTTTAATGTTTAATCGAAATTTATATTTTATTCTATGATTCTAGTTATTCAAAATGAAATAATGAACTTTACGTTTCTTTGCTCCAAAGCATTTCTCTTCTTGTTCTTTCTGCTGCATCAATTTATCCGCAATATTACAAGGAACCATGGTATCTGATCTTTGCAATTTGTGATCTTTTCTTATAGTATAAGCTATTGAAAAAGAAAGAAGTGATATAGTTACTTGTAATTGTATTTATTTTGATATGTAATTAATTACCTTGAGCAGAAGTAGAAGAAAACGCAGGATTATTCTTCATCGAGTTAGAAATCTCTCTCAAATTGTTTTGTTTAATCTTTCTTACTGCTCTAGCTTCTACTTCAGTAGAGCTTTCGCCAGATTCAAGGGTCATGACTGAATCTTCTTCTTGTAATTGAGAAGCTTTAGTTAAAGCTTCAGCGTATGTTTCTGCAGATGGAAAGTATCAAAATATAAATGTATAGCAACAGGAAAATAAACAGTCTCATCTGATACAAATAGTTGATAGTATACATGTCAACTCACTTGCTCTGCCTTTTAGATTGACTGTATACTTTTTCCAAGTATCGGGTGGATCTTGTAACGAAGAAAGCATTCGGTTAAATATTTCTGATGATTCTTCAGTGTACGAAGGAGATGGGAAATATACCCAGGCTTTTCTATTCACTTCGTTATAACCTAACCATTTAGTGGCAACTATATCTATTTTTTTCTTCTTCGGTTTTGGTCCTCTATTTATGAATTCTACAAGATGAAACGGATGAGGTTCCTCGATACTTGTTGAAGCTCCTGTATACATGATGATTTCAATTCCTATAAATATAAATAGTACATCAGTTTCTAGTCGCATGCTAATTTCTAACCTCAAATTGAATGATCAATTTATGGTTAGTAAAAACTTCTTTTATATTATAAACTATAAAACATCGAAATACCGATTGCTTATTTGATAATCATATAAGTATCTTGTATAATCAATATAAATACCTCAGAAAATAAAGGAACACGTACAGGCAGAAAACACTGTCCAAGATGTCTGACACTGTCACAGGAAGTTTAAACAAATCCTTTTCTACACTCGCGAGAATTTGAATGCCACGGGGCCAGGGTGCCATACTTATGCACAAAAATTTTAGGTTGGTAGCACGCGGAGAGCAGTCAGCGCCAATATATATTTATATATATCTGGAGAAAGAGAGACAGCATTGGAGAGCATCAGCCTTAGTATTATCATTGACATTATTAAATAAGCCACCGCGATAACCTCAGCATTTGAATTAATATTCACATCTGATAATTCTATGGAAAATCGTGTATCCATCTTTCTCTATATGGGCTGCTGTCTGAGATGTTAAATCGATTGATTGAACAATGGACTAAGCTAACCTCCAATTTACAACAAGCTGGTAAGTATATTTTTTCTAATGCTTATTTTTTTTTCATACTTCCAAATTTTATGAAGTAAATGATTGAAAATTTTCATGACAGATAAATGGAAGTAGTTGGAGTCTCAAAGTTGGGTCATCGAAACAAGTTGATGACAAATTCAATGCAAAATTCCACAACATGATTGCAGATTCCATGGAGAATGACCGTGTCAATTTCACTCCAATTACAATACTCTCAAGTGAAAATGACACTCATGAAGTGAAAAGAAAATCCACCAAGCCTACAAGATGTTATGACAAGATCTAACCAATTGAAAATGAAAAACAACAGGTTTGAGTCTTTCAACGACATCACTGTCACCAGTCCTGACACTCAAATTGTTCATTAGAGCTTCTACTTGAATAAGAAGAACACGGAGATAAACGTGGGCTATGTCTGTAGTATTTGCTTCAGCACAGACTCGTGGACTTACTGACAACTTTGGCTTGTACGCGACTGGTGTGTTTATCCTTCTTGAGAAGATTGCCAACTAGTTTCATGAGCATACTCTACTGTATCATGCTTCCAATCGTGGACCTATTAGTAGGCTCATAGCATGTGCAATGGGAGTCTCACCTGTCCAATTGAAAATGTCGACTACAGTCCTGGACTATGTCTTAAGTATACGCTTCAGCACAGACTCTTGGACTTACTAGCAACTCTGGCTTGTACAAGAATGGTGTGTTTATCCTTCTTAAGAAAATTGCCAACTAGTTTCATGAGCATACTCTAGTGTATCATGCTTCCAATCGAGGACCCGTTCAAAGACTGCTCATGTTTTTCATTTCGCCAGTGCCCACATGTTACAAATATAGTTTATAATGTGCAGCAGGAAAGTGGAATTCTACAAGTGACTGAAAAGTCAGATATTGAAAAGGTTATGTACTATCTTGCAAGAAAAATTAATAAGACCAATCACCTATTGAAACCATTGAATACTCAGGTTAGTTGGTAAATCCTTATTTGTTCAAATCTAGGAAGATACAAAATTTTTCATGTTACCATGAGAAATTTTTTTGCAGAAATGAAAATGTATAAAGTACTTGATAATTCAACAAATATTTCTTTTCAGGCATAAGCATTGACTAAGTATCCAATTGAAGATCCAAAAGGAAGTGAGCCGCTCAAACAGAGCAGAAGCAGAACAATTTAACTAGATCAAATTATTTTCTCAATCAAGCTAATCTTCATGACATCATGATTTTGTAATGATGTGATATTCATAAACACACAGTGTATGCTGTTTTCAATAAAGCCTAAGGATTAGAGTGACTCGCATATTTGCATATTTTCATCAATGTCTTCTTTTTAATCAAACATGATCTTTTTTCAGTTCACTAACTAAAGTTGCAATTTTCGGTAGATTTATTTATTGATTTCCTATAATATTTGGTTCAACTATGAATCAAAAGTCGTTATAAGCCTATCTTAATCAAACTATTTACTAGCTAATATTTATAGCTATTAAATAGTTGTATAAGATATTTTATAAGAATCTAAAAAGAAACCACTTTATGCCGATAAAAAATAGTTACAAAAATGGTATTATATTATGCTTGAGAACATTATAGATAATATCTATTTATTAGCTTATTCTGCTAGTCCATTTTTGAACCATTTTTTATAGTCATAATCTAATGTTCAATCTATTTTTTATTTCGCGATTTCTACCAGGGTTGTTCTTCATAACTTTCTTCGTATTACTCTTCTTAATAGCAGTGTCCTGGTTTGCAACTTCTTTAGACAAGAACATTTTTAACATGTTGACAATACTCTTTGATATAGTCAATGCTGGGTCCAAACCGGTTTGTAATACTGTGCACTGTAAAAAATATATATTTTAAATATCTTCTATCCTTATTATTTAATTTTGAAAAAAAATCGTTCAGATAATTACCACGTCATCTTTTAAATTAGTATTTGTTTTTAAATTTTCATTGAAAACTTCAAATTCTTCAACTTTTACAAATGGCAAACGATATTTGTATTTTTCACCTATCTGTTGTACACAACCAACAAAGGCTTTCACTGGCTTTTTTTGTGATTGAATATCTTGCTTTATTTCTTTAATATGCTGTTTAATTTCTGCAATGTCATTTTGCATTCTTGCTAAATAATCTGAAAAGATTATGAGCACATTAACTGATCAGTTCAGGTATACATTATATGAATATTTAAGAATACATGTAAGATCATTACCAATCAATATATTTTCTACATCACAATTTGCTGTGTCAAATACTCCCCTTTCATTGTCCGCTGCGAAAAAAGAAATATCTATAAGATACATATAATATCTAAGTACGTGATAGGTTTGTATAGTGTAGAAAGTTGTCAGCGCTGAGAGTCACGAATACAAAAACACCTAAATATTCAACTGATACTTAGGTTTCATTCCAGAATACCATATATATATATATATATATATATATAATAAATATGAAACTATTCATAATATTTAGTTTAGATTCTGTTGTGAATCTCACTTTTACCTTTGGCAGAATTTGTAACACTGAGAAGAGAAGAAACAGTAGACAAGTTGCTCGCAGAGCCCATTTTACTTAGACTTTGATGATTCTTCATGTTCATGGTTGTATATTTAGCATATTCATCTGAGTTATGATCTAAATACAAATCTAAATATTAAACAACAAATAATTGTATAGATTCATTAATTTTTATGAAATTTTGATAAGAATATTTCAATTTATGAATTCAAAAGAAAACAGTATTTTACTTTTCTTTGCTCCAGAACTTTCTCTGTTTTGTTTCAATTGGATCAATTCATCCTCAGCATTACTAGAGTCCATGGTATTTGATCTTGTTAAATTTTGATCTTTTCTTGTTGTAGAAGAAACTATATTGAAAAAAGGAAAAAAATTATAAAATTATTTTTACATTTTTCTATCTTATAGTTCATTATCATTAGCCCAGAACCCTTTTAATGTCAAGTGGCTTGCCACTTAATAATTTATTTACATAACCTTGATCACAATAAACTATTGTAAATATTCAATTTAGACTATAGCCATTTTTTTATTCAAATCGTAAAAGGGCAGCTCTATTACCTGTTGGTAATTTTGTGACGTTGTGAAAAGGAGGAATATCAGTTGAGTTGCTCGCAGAGCAGGTTTTTCCCAGGCTACAATCCTTTTTCGTGTACTTGGGTGTATTTCCAGATTCATTTGATTCATGTTTCTGTGGTATGGCTATAGATTCATCAATTTTACGTTTCTTTGCTTCAAAGCATTTATCTTCTTGCACTTTCTCTTGCATCAATCCATCCATAATGTTATAAGGGACTACGGTATCTGATCTTCGCAATTTATGATTTTTTCTTGTAGTATAAGCTATTGAAAAAAGAAAGAAGTTATATAGTTACTTGTAATAGTATTCATTTTGATATGTAATTAATTACCTTGAGCAGAAGTAGAAGCAAACGCAGGATTATTCTTCATCGAGTTAGAAATCTCTCTCAAATTGTTTTGCTTAATCTTTTTTGCTGCTCTAGCTTCTACTTCAGTAGAGCTTTCGCCGGATTCAAGGGTCATGACTGACTCTTCTTCTTGTAGTTGAGAAGCTTTAGTTAAAGCTTCAGCATATGTTTCTGTAGGTGAAAAGTATCAAAATATAAATGTATAGCAATCAGAAAATAATCATTCTCATCTGATACAAATAGTTGATAGTATACATGTCAACTTACTTGCTCTGCCTTTTAGATTGACAGTATACTTTTTCCAAGTATCGAGTGGATCTTGTAACGAAGAAAGCATTCGGTCAAATATTTCTGATGTTTCTTCATTGTACGGAGGAGATGGAAAATATACCCAGGCTTTTCTATTCACTTCGTTATAACCTAACCATTTAGTTGCAACTATATCTATTTTTTTCTTTTTCGGTTTTGGTCCTCTATTTATAAATTCTACAAGATGAAACGGATGAGGTTCCTCGATACTTGTTGAAGCTTGTGAATTCATGATTTCAATTCCTATGAATATAAATAATGCATTAGTTTCCACTCATATGCTAATTTCTAACCTCAAATCAATTGATCGATTGGTGGTTAGTGAAAATATGCAAGTTTCTCATATTATGAATTATCATAACATCGGAATGCCGATTGCTTAACTAATAATCATATCTAATCAATATAAATCAATATAAATACCTCAGAAAATAAAGGGACACGTACAGGCGGAAAACACTGTCCAAGATGCCCGATACTGTTCCAGGAAGTTTTAACAAATTCGTTTTTACACTCGCGAGAATTTGAATGCTACAGGACCAGGGTGCCATTCTTATGCACAAAAATTTTAGGTTGGTAGCACGCGGAGAGCAATCAGCCGTTAGCGCCAATACACATAATCTGGAGAGAGAGAGCATCAGCCTTTTATTGACATTATTATAAGTATAAGCCACCGCGATAACCTCAGCATTTGAATTAATATTCACATCTGATAATTCTATGGAAAATCGTGTATCCATCTTTCTCTATATGGGCTGCTGTCTGAGATGTTAAATCGATTGATTGAACAATGGACTAAGCTAACCTCCAATTTACAACAAGCTGGTAAGTATATTTTTTCTAATGCTTATTTTTTTTTCATACTTCCAAATTTTATGAAGTAAATGATTGAAAATTTTCATGACAGATAAATGGAAGTAGTTGGAGTCTCAAAGTTGGGTCATCGAAACAAGTTGATGACAAATTCAATGCAAATTCCACAACATGATTGCAGATTCCATGGAGAATGACCGTGTCAATTTCACTCCAATTACAATACTCTCAAGTGAAAATGACACTCATGAAGTGAAAAGAAAATCCACCAAGCCTACAAGATGTTATGACAAGATCTAACCAATTGAAAATGAAAAACAACAGGTTTGAGTCTTTCAACGACATCACTGTCACCAGTCCTGACACTCAAATTGTTCATTAGAGCTTCTACTTGAATAAGAAGAACACGGAGATAAACGTGGGCTATGTCTGTAGTATTTGCTTCAGCACAGACTCGTGGACTTACTGACAACTTTGGCTTGTACGCGACTGGTGTGTTTATCCTTCTTGAGAAGATTGCCAACTAGTTTCATGAGCATACTCTACTGTATCATGCTTCCAATCGTGGACCTATTAGTAGGCTCATAGCATGTGCAATGGGAGTCTCACCTGTCCAATTGAAAATGTCGACTACAGTCCTGGACTATGTCTTAAGTATACGCTTCAGCACAGACTCTTGGACTTACTAGCAACTCTGGCTTGTACAAGAATGGTGTGTTTATCCTTCTTAAGAAAATTGCCAACTAGTTTCATGAGCATACTCTAGTGTATCATGCTTCCAATCGAGGACCCGTTCAAAGACTGCTCATGTTTTTCATTTCGCCAGTGCCCACATGTTACAAATATAGTTTATAATGTGCAGCAGGAAAGTGGAATTCTACAAGTGACTGAAAAGTCAGATATTGAAAAGGTTATGTACTATCTTGCAAGAAAAATTAATAAGACCAATCACCTATTGAAACCATTGAATACTCAGGTTAGTTGGTAAATCCTTATTTGTTCAAATCTAGGAAGATACAAAATTTTTCATGTTACCATGAGAAATTTTTTTGCAGAAATGAAAATGTATAAAGTACTTGATAATTCAACAAATATTTCTTTTCAGGCATAAGCATTGACTAAGTATCCAATTTGAAGATCCAAAAGGAAGTGAGCCGCTCAAACAGAAGCAGAACAATTTAACTAGATCAAATTATTTTCTCAATCAAGCTAATCTTCATGATATCATGATTTTGTAATGATGTGATATTCATAAACACACAGTGTATGCTGTTTTCAATAAAGCGTAAGGATTAGAGTGACTCGCATATTTGCATATTTTCATCAATGTCTTCTTTTTAATCAAACATGATCTTTTTTCAGTTCACTAACTAAAGTTGCAATTTTCGGTAGATTTATTTATTGATTTCCTATAATATTTGGTTCAACTATGAATCAAAAGTCGTTATAAGCCTATCTTAATCAAACTATTTACTAGCTAATATTTATAGCTATTAAATAGTTGTATAAGATATTTTATAAGAATCTAAAAAGAAACCACTTCATGCCGATAAAAAATAGTTACAAAAATGGTATTATATTATGCTTGAGAACATTATAGATAATATCTATTTATTAGCTTATTCTGCTAGTCCATTTTTGAACCATTTTTTATAGTCATAATCTAATGTTCAATCTATTTTTTATTTCGCGATTTCTACGAGGGAATTATGGCGTATTGTTTACTTTTGTAAAAGATGGATAAAAGTGAAATAAGTTCCTAACTCATAGAACTTCTTTGAACATTTTATTCAGTTTAAAAACCGAACTTACACAAACTAATAATAAAATTATTATAGAACAAGATTAATTTTGCATGAGTACCTATAATGGACTAGACAAGACCAGTGAGAATATCTGGACTATTTCATGCAAAATTCAATGAGCATTTAATCACCACTGAAATATTGTATCGATCTTTCAACGCAAAATTTCACAGCTATATTCCTGGAATCTTGCAGAAATATTGCTGCAATCTTGCAGCGATCTTTCATTGCAATATTCATAATCGTATTGTTAAAATTTTGCAGGAATATTTCATAAAATAATTCACCTTCCTTGCATCATATTCATATCAATATTGCAAAAATATCGCACTTCAAGATTTCTGCGATATTTTGAATCTTTCTTGCCAATGCTACAGCAATATTGCAGCAATCTTTCAATACAATATTTCTAACATATATTGCTTGAATCTTGCAGAAGTGTTCCATGAAAGATTCGGAGAGTATCGACGAATCGGCAGTGAAATATTGCAGCAATCTTTCAATGCAATGTTGATTGAAATGTTATTGAAATCTTGCAGAAATATTGCATGAAAGATTTAAATGGTCTCGACCAATTAGTAGTGAAATATTGCAGCAGTCTCGCAACAATCTTTCAATGCAATATTCATCATAATATTGTTGAAATCTTGCAGAAATATTGCATAAAAGATTGAAAGAGTGTCGACAAATCGACAGTGAAATATTGCAGCAATCTTGCAGAATCTTGCAACGCAATATTTAAAATTCATATTTCTGCAAGATTGCAGAAATATTGCATGAAAGATTGAAAGGGTGTTGACGAATCGGCAATGAAATATTGCAGCAATCTTGCAGCAATCTTTCAATGCAATGTTTCAAAGTTATATTTCTGTAATCTTGCAGAAATATTGCGTGAAAGATTTCAAGGGTCTCGACGAATCGGCAGTGAAATATTGCAGCAATCTTGCAGCAATCTTTCAATGAAATATTCTAAAGTTATATTTCTGCAATCTTGCAGAAATATTGCGTGAAAGATTTCAAGGGTCTCGACGAATCGGCAGTGAAATATTGCAACAATCTTGCAGCAATCTTTCTATGCAATATTTATAATCATATTGTTGAAATCTTGCAGAAATATTTCATTGCTTTCTTGCAAGCCGGACATATCAATATTGCAGAAATATTGCAGTGCAAGATTGCTGCAATATTTCAAATCTTTCTTGCCAATATTGCAGCAATATTGCAGCAATATTGCATGCTGTGTGGGATTGCTATAAATTGATCGCAAAAACTATTGCATTTCTGAAGTTCTAGAGTTGAAATTTATATAGTTAAAAAGGTCTCGGAATTTTAGGAAAGTAGCCGCTTTGAAATGATTTGATTTAAAATAATAATTGTCAAATTTTGCTAAAATATTGGATTTTAAGAGTATTTGATACGGAATTTTGAATTTTTCTGGAAGCTGATGATTCCTATGTATCCCCACCAGATATATAGTAGAGGGGCGATCTCGCGAGAAATTGACCTATACGGAGGTTTTTCATGTACTTGAAGAGGGAGAGACGCATATCAGTTATGCGTGATTGGTGCACTTTTCTGGAAGATGGGGGAAATTCATTTCCCATGCTTCCGTATAGCGTAGGAGTTTGGTGGTGGAAGGTTAACGCACCCACGCGGACGAGTTCTTATCTCAATTAGAATTTCGGGCGCCAGAGCGGGCCTCTTTATCTAACGCACAGCTGCATGCTCTTACGGAAGCTATTTGTTAACACGGTTACCTTATCATAGATGTACGATACGAGAGAAGCGTCTCACCTCGCTTCTATGTTTGTTTTTCGTGCGTTTTAATCAGTGGCGCATCCGCTATACAGTTATGGATACATGACATGATAGTCCACTTGAAAAAAAACACGAGTGCGCACGCGACGTTACAATTAGACCCCAAAATATTGTGGGTCAATAGTTTTCTTAATTAAAAATTTCAATCAGCGAAGATCTGTGACTAAAATAAATATTTACTGTTTGATTTTGTATTTTGCAGGTTATTTAATTCTCCATAAAATAAAAAATCATTGTATCTGGGAAGGATGGCCTTTGCATATGGGGCGTTTCGCCTCAATCCCCCCAGCGCTGCGCGCGAGCGCCGAAACATGCCGTTTTCAACTCGTGTTTACGATGCCAAAATGTCCCTGAGAAAATGATTCGATAGGTCATTTCCATGTAGTTTTTTCTCAGCTTTCCAACGGTGTAATTAGTTTTCCGGAAATTTTCCATTTTCATCCCCAAAAAATATAAAACATCGCATATCTCAAAAAGTATATTTTTAATATTTTTTTTAATGGTCTCAATCGAAGCTGAGGATTTTTTACGTAGGAAAATATGTTTTTCAAGGAGTGGCCGAATGATTTTCTCTGAGAAATAGAACGTCGAAAAGTAGACGTAGCGCTACTCCGGCGCACGGAGCGCGTGAGCGCTCAATCATGCTGTTTTCAACTCTCCCCAACGATACCAAAATGCATCTGAGAAAATTATATTATGAGTCGATCCCATGTTATTTTTCCTCAGCTTTCCAATGGTGTTGTCAGTTTTCCGAAAATTTTCCATTTTCATCCCCAAAAATAAGAAACATCGCATATCTCAAAAAGTATATTTTTAATATTTTTTTATTTATATATTTTTTTTTAACATTTTATATATATATATAACATTTCCCGAAAAAAAGTGCTATACAGAGCAAAGAAAAAGTTCCTATACGAATGCGTTTTAACGAAAACTTCAAAAAAGCAAAGAAAGCTGAAAAAGAGAGCAAAAATAACATGAAGTACGTGAACTATACTCTTTTTGAGATATGCGATGTTTCTTATTTTTTGGGGATGAGAATGGAAAATTTTCGGAAAACTGATAACACCATTGGAAAGCTGAGGAAAAAAGCTGAGGGATCGACTCATAATACAATCTTCTCAGATGCATTTTGGTATCGTTGGGAAGAGTTGAAAACAGCATGATTGGCGCTCACGCGCTCCGTGCGCCGGAGTAGCGCTACGTCTACTTTTCGACGTTCTATTTCTCAGAGAAAATCATTCGGCCACTCCTTGGAAAACATATTTTCGTCCCAGCGGCAGTAAAGTGCCTACTTTGCGTCCTGGCGTTTGCAAAGCATGGCACTTTTCTGCCGCGGGGTACGAAAAATAGTATATGCACCTAGCTCATCTAGGCTATTTCGGCACGCGCAAACTTGCAATCCTCGCTGCGCTCGGATCGCAAACGTTTTTCGTGCCGAAATCGCCTAACCTCGCTCGGGTGCATAATATACTATTCCCTACGTAAAAAATCCTCAGCTTTCGATTGAGATCATTAAAAAAAATATTAAAAATATACTTTTTGAGATATGCGATGTTTCTTATTTTTTGGGGATGAAAATGGAAAATTTCGGAAAACTGACAACACCATTGGAAAGCTGAGGAAAAATAACATGGGATCGACTCATAATATAATTTTCTCAGATGCATTTTGGTATCGTTGGGGAGAGTTGAAAACAGCATGATTGGCGCTCACGCGCTCCGTGCGCCGGAGTAGCGCTACGTCTACTTTTCGACGTTCTATTTCTCAGAGAAAATCATTCGGCCACTCCTTGAAAAACATATTTTCCTACGTAAAAAATCCCCAGCTTTCGATTGAGACCATTAAAAAAAATATTAAAAATATACTTTTTGAGATATGCGATGTTTTATATTTTTTGGGGATGAAAATGGAAAATTTCCGGAAAACTAAGTACACCGTTGGAAAGCTGAGAAAAAACTACATGGAAATGACCTATCGAATCATTTTCTCAGGGACATTTTGGCATCGTAAACACGAGTTGAAAACGGCATGTTTCGGCGCTCGCGCGCAGCGCTGGGGGGATTGAGGCGAAACGCCCCATATGTGAAGTTTTTAGAAGGTCCAAAACGTGGGAGGAAATTGAAAGTTTCAACCACCCAAATACATCCGAATATCCAAAACCTCAATTACAATATTTCAAAAAAATATTCTGTGGACATGGATGGTAGTAAATACCACTGTTGTGTTTTGTTCGCTGCAGGTATAATTTATTATTTCATTTACATTTGTTATTCACATTTGGATCATTCATTATGTCTTTTATTTCATTATACTTTGCCTTTTTCAGGATCGGAACAAGAGCTGAATAATAAAATTGCAGCCTTGCAAAACCGATTGAGAACTGTACCTCTTGGACTTATGCACAGTGCTACAGAGAGTGAAAATGAAGCATCGAAAGAAAATAAAATGGTTCGATCGAAGTCCCAGAAAATTCTAGATGGGAAAAAAGACGCAAGTGAGGTAAGAAATATTTTTCTGGTTAATTGATTGATTTTAGTAACTAGATCAAATCAGAGAATTTAATCTGTCATAATGTTCCAGGCACAAAGATTGAAGAGATTTTCAAGTTTGCTAATGATTGATCAAAGCAAATTAAACAGCATGATAAATGATGACAAAGAGAAGTCGAATGATCAAAATTCACTCTACCCATCCACTTCAGAATTACCAGCAAACATTGAGAAAGTAAGTCTCTCTCTCTTTTTCTGTCTCTCTCTCTCTCTCTCTCTCTCTCTCTCTCTCTTGACTTTCTCTCAATCAATTGATGCATTAGCACATATGACATGAACGAAGTTAGTGTGCATGCGTGTGTGTGTGTGTGTGTGTGTGTGTGTGTGAGTGTACAAAATCTAGTATATAATAAGACTGAATAATAAAGTAAAATGATGACCCTACTAGAAAAAGTCACCTGATTAATCACATGATAAATCATGTGATTTATCATATGTGATTTATCATGTGATTTATCAGGCCAAAACGTCATGTAGTTAAAAGTTAGAGTATTGAAAATTGGAATTAGAGAATGGTTTTATTGGGAAGAAACATATGCAATATATAATAGTATTTGAATAAATTTTCATTTATATTTCACAGCAATTCCCTGCATACTTCATAACATCAAACTTCTATAACTAATTAGTAAGGCATGAAAGGTATCGACTTAAAACTAATTGTGTACAAATTAAAGAACAAACGTGGTTTCAGATCTAATAAATTAACAGATTTGGTAATGCGCAGATGAACATTTGATTGTCCACTTCTACAAAAATACAAATTGTCTTTATACTACTCGTTTTAATTATTTGGTCTTTTTTCTTTCGATATTCTGAACTAATTGAAATTGTTTACAGAAACTTCCAATTGAATACTGTAGTAGAACAATATTAATGTTAATAAACTGTACCCCAAGCCACAGTTGAAACACAAAAATATAATTGTATTGACACCTCTCAGCATCAATTGTACAGATCTAAATCATATTCTAGAATACAATACTCTATAACCATTTTGACCCGAGTTGACTAATTATTCTGGTTTGTACGTACGCATTGACATATAGGCTTTGATGTTGTAATTTTTTCAATCTTACTAGGGAAGAGTGCCTTTGGGTCACCAAATGGCAACCAAACTTTAAGGGGTCTCGCCTGATACTATCACCAGAGATCCCTGAAAGCCACAGGGTCTAACGCTCAGCCATTCTAGAGAAAAAAAATAAAACATAACATGATTAGTTTTCCATTATTGGCGGTACAGGGCATAACATGGTATACGGTACCCCAATACATATCAATACTTGTCAACCACATATACAATGAATGTTCCAGGCAGCAAAGATTGAAGAGATTTTCAAGTTTGCTAATGATTGATCAAAGCAAATTAAACAGCATGATAAATGATGACAAAGAGAAGTCGAATGATCAAAATTCACTCTACCCATCCACTTCAGAATTACCAGCAAACATTGAGAAAGTAAGTCTCTCTCTCTCTCTCTCTCTCTCTCTCTCTCTCTCTCTCTCTCTCTCTCTCTCTCTCTCTCTTGACTTTCTCTCAATCAATTGATGCATTAGCACATATGACATGAACGAAGTTAGTGTGCATGCGCGTGTGTGTGTGTGTGTGTGTGAGTGTACAAATCTAGTATATAATAAGACTGAATAATAAAGTAAAATGATGACCCTACTAGAAAAGTCACTGATTAATCACATGATAAATCATGTGATTTATCATATGTGATTTATCATGTGATTTATCAGGCCAAAACGTCATGTAGTTAAAAGTTAGAGTATTGAAAATTGGAATTAGAGAATGGTTTTATTGGGAAGAAACATATGCAATATATAATAGTATTTGAATAAATTTCATTTATATTCACAGCAATTCCCTGCATACTTCATAACATCAACTTCTATAACTAATTAGTAAGGCATGAAAGGTATCGACTTAAAACTAATTGTGTACAAATTAAAGAACAAACGTGGTTTCAGATCTAATAAATTAACAGATTTGGTAATGCGCAGATGAACATTTGATTGTCCACTTCTACTAAAATACAAATTGTCTTTATACTACTCGTTTTAATTATTTGGTCTTTTCTTTCGATATTCTGAACTAATTGAAATTGTTTACAGAAACTTCCAATTGAATACTGTAGTAGAACAATATTAATGTTAATAAACTGTACCCCAAGCCACAGTTGAAACACAAAAATATAATTGTATTGACACCTTCTCAGCATCAATTGTACAGATCTAAATCATATTCTAGAATACAATACTCTATAACATTTTGACCCGAGTTGACTAATTATTCTGGTTTGTACGTACGCATTGACATATAGGCTTTGATGTTGTAATTTTTTCAATCTTACTAGGAGAGTGCCCTTTGGGTCACCAAATGGCACCAAACTTTAAGGGGTCTCGCCTGATACTATCACCAGAGATCCCTGAAAGCCACAGGGTCTAACGCTCAGCCATTCTAGAGAAAAAAAATAAAAACATAACATGATTAGTTTTCCATTATTGGCGGTACAGGGCATAACATGGTATACGGTACCCCAATACATATCAATACTTGTCAACCACATATACCAATGAACTTTTCATTAATTAGATTCAAAACTGAACTCAATAGCTACTCTGTCAAATTATCATCGGCTTATCCTACTCTTTTTATAGGATATATAAGGGTCTCAACATGTTAACCAAGATATCGTGGGAAAACATGTTGAACCGCTTCCCACCCAACAAAACACGCATCCCACCCATGAATATATATCAGAATATATATTCTATAGTTATTTGAAGAAGGGAAGTACCTATAATATTACCTCATTCTTTTCTACAGTCCAGAACAGTTGAATTTTTGACGTCAAACAGTCATATTCGTTCAAAACTGTATCTGGACATATACTAACTTCCTAGCTAAACTATCCTTATGGATGTGGATATTTCTCCAAGTCTATGGAATTATGGGCAACATGAAACAAAAAAAAATGTACCCACTTACCTAAAGTAACATGCGCTTCATTGATATGATGTTGCCATGTTATCCCACACTGCAAGTTGGTTGGGGATTAGTTTTTTGCGCAAATCTGTCACTTCTACTTGAATCTCTATGGTCCACCAGCTTCCATTGAATTTGTTGCCTTCAGCACAAGAATGATGTTCTGGAGGATGAAAAATAACACTCCAAGCCACGTCCATTCATGATTGTACTCTTGAAGTACCTGAAAAAAAAAACAAAGAATCATTTTCTTTGAATTGAGAGATTAAAAGTAGAAAAAATCTAGTTCAACTCATAGAGAAAGAGAGTTTAAGAGCTACGTCAATTTAATTTGAACAGAAAATAGAAACACAAAATTAAAGGTTAGGTTACATTATTTACTTATCTGATGATTGATGAAGTGATTGATCCTTTCTGCAGCAATCATCATCCCTGATCCAGTGGGAGAATTTTTCTCAACCCAAATTTTAGATAGAATTTTACTTTCCCAGCTCTATTCATAGTAGTACACAGTACACTACATAGCACTCACGTATACTCCATGGTATGTCACTAGAGCCTCCCTGGTATATATAATATACATATATTCATCTAACTCATCCTGACTCATCCCGAAACAACAGGATCACTAGGCCATCTGTTGGCGCAACAAGTTATCACTGATTGTCGTGAGATGCCAGTGACCGCGGCTGTGATCAGTTGGAAATTCAAATACGGTGCACTACTGTATACTCCTATCAATAGAACTGAGAAAGTAAAATTCTTTCTAAAATTTGGGTTGAGAAAAATTCTCCCACTGGATCAGGAATGCTGATTGATGCAGGAAGGATCAATCACTTCATCAATCATCAGATAAGTAAATAATGTAACCTAACCTTTAATTTTGTGTTTCTATTTTCTGTTCAAATTAAATTGACGTAGCTCTTAAACTCTCTTTCTCTATGAGTTGAACTAGATTTTTTCTACTTTTAATCTCTCAATTCAAAGAAAATGATTCTTTGCATTCCTGATCCAGTGGGAGAATTTTTCTCAACCCAAATTTTAGAAAGAATTTTACTTTCTCAGTTCTATTGATAGGAGTATACAGTAGTGCACCGTATTTGAATTTCCAACTGATCACAGCCGCGGTCACTGGCATCTCACGACAATCAGTGATAACTTGTTGCGCCAACAGATGGCCTAGTTATCCTGTTGTTTCGGGATGAGTCAGGATGAGTTAGATGAATATATGTATATTATATATACCAGGGAGGCTCTAGTGATATACCATGGAGTATACGTGAGTGCTATGTAGTGTACTGTATACTACTATGAATAGAGCTGGGAAAGTAAAATTCTATCTAAAATTTGGGTTGAGAAAAATTCTCCCACTGGATCAGGGATGATGATTGCTGCAGAAAGGATCAATCACTTCATCAATCATCAGATAAGTAAATAATGTAACCTAACCTTTAATTTTGTGTTTCTATTTTCTGTTCAAATTAAATTGACGTAGCTCTTAAACTCTCTTTCTCTATGAGTTGAACTAGATTTTTTCTACTTTTAATCTCTCAATTCAAAGAAAATGATTCTTTTTTTTTTTTTTCAGGTACTTCAAGAGTACAATCATGAATGGACGTGGCTTGGAGTGTTATTTTTCATCCTCCAGAACATCATTCTTGTGCTGAAGGCAACAAATTCAATGGAAGCTGGTGGACCATAGAGATTCAAGTAGAAGTGACAGATTTGCGCAAAAACTAATCCCCAACAAACTTGCAGTGTGGGATAACATGGCAACATCATATCAATGAAGCGCATGTTAGGTAAGTGGGTACATTTTTTTTGTTTCATGTGCCCATAATTCCATAGACTTGGAGAAATATCCACATCCATAAGGATAGTTTAGCTAGGAAGTTAGTATATGTCCAGATACAGTTTTGAATGGATATGACTGTTTGACGTCAAAAATTCAACTGTTCTGGACTGTAGAAAAGAATGAGGTAATATTATAGGTACTTCCCTTCTTCAAATAACTAAATTGACCCCTTAAATTTTGGTGCCATTTGGTGACCCAAAGGGCACTCTCCTAGTAAGATTGAAAAAATTACAACATCAAAGCCTATATGTCAATGCGTACGTACAAACCAGAATAATTAGTCAACTCGGGTCAAAATGTTATAGAGTATTGTATTCTAGAATATGATTTAGATCTGTACAATTGATGCTGAGAAGGTGTCAATACAATTATATTTTTGTGTTTCAACTGTGGCTTGGGGTACAGTTTATTAACATTAATATTGTTCTACTACAGTATTCAATTGGAAGTTTCTGTAAACAATTTCAATTAGTTCAGAATATCGAAAGAAAAGACCAAATAATTAAAACGAGTAGTATAAAGACAATTTGTATTTTTGTAGAAGTGGACAATCAAATGTTCATCTGCGCATTACCAAATCTGTTAATTTATTAGATCTGAAACCACGTTTGTTCTTTAATTTGTACACAATTAGTTTTAAGTCGATACCTTTCATGCCTTACTAATTAGTTATAGAAGTTGATGTTATGAAGTATGCAGGGAATTGCTGTGAAATATAAATGAAATTTATTCAAATACTATTATATATTGCATATGTTTCTTCCCAATAAAACCATTCTCTAATTCCAATTTTCAATACTCTAACTTTTAACTACATGACGTTTTGGCCTGATAAATCACATGATAAATCACATATGATAAATCACATGATTTATCATGTGATTAATCAGGTGACTTTTTCTAGTAGGGGAGAGACAGAGAGAGACTAATTAATCTATTGATTATTCTTCATAAGTCATTTAGGTATTTATTTAATTCATTGAGCCTTTTATTAATTATTGGTTGTTCCATAATTTCAGATTCCTATGGGCAAAGTAGACCCATCTACCTCTGATGATAATTCTGCGAAGTTAGCGAACGAGAGCAAAGATGATTCATCTATTTTGGTAACGAATAAAGAAGGAGTGAGTAACCTTTTGATGGATGATGATGGCCAAGATTCAGAAGCTAATATCCCACGTGACACTGAAGTGACAAAGAAATTAGAAAATTCTCCCACATCAAGAGATAAGAAGGTAAGTCAATTTCATCTCTCTCTCTCTCTCTCTCTCTCTCTGTCCCTCTGTCACTCTCTTTTCTCATTTTACTATATAATTCTCTCTCACTATTTTGTCCATGCTATTTTTTCAAACACTGTGGACAGTTTATTTTTTTGAAGAATCAAATGAAATATTGTGTGTGGATGAAGTGGTCCAGGATGGGACATAGGGTCAGAAAAAATTTTGTAAGTTCTGGGTGTATTATTTATACCTAATATGGTTCCATGGTGATTGACAGACTCTTCATACTTCTATAACATCATTTTATTGGCAATAATTCACAAATATGATTCCAAAATTATCTCTTGCTCAAAAATCATGAACCAATATGACCTCGATCTGATCAAAAAATTGAGAAGGACTTATTTTACTGTAAATCGCCTTAGTTTCGAGGAAAAATATGTACCAAGATCAAAGGAACTTGTATCTATGTGTATTCAGATGAATCAAGGCTTGAAAAGTGACTTTCCAATGGCTCGACTGTGATGCAAATGATACTTTTGGGGTCAACCCAAAAGTATCATTTGTGTGTGTTATACGTAAGAGGTACTACTGGGCGTAGAATGTTATTTCCAAGAGGTTTGAACACCACCAATATCACTCGAGTCTACTGAATAGTATCTCCTATACAAAACATACAAATGAAACGTTTGGGTTGACCTAAGTGATATGTGTGTCACAATCACACCATTGAAAAATCACTTTCTAAGTCTGGATTCAGTTATATAGGTATACATATATGTTCCTATGATCTTAGTTCATATTTTGCTCCTTCTGGATATCAAATTCATAGGTTCCTGACCAATATCAATGACGAAAGAGAATATTTAATCAATGATGATGATCAATAGAATACATAACGAATATCAATATCTAAAAGTTTATGACTCTATTCTCTGTTATGGATTATCATTAATTTCACTGATTCTATCAGCAATACAGAGATAATTTCCTAGTTGATTCTTATAATCAAACTAGCTTGCCCAAGAGATTAATGCAGCTTGGTAACAAGATTTTATAAGATATTAAAAAATAATCTTTACCCTTTGTACAAGTACATATAAATAATATATATAGTGTACATATAATGTGTATGTTAAATTTGGTTAGTATTAGGAAGAAAGAAAGTATATATGAGAAATATGCGTTTCGTCCTAGATCCACCTGACAGGACTCGTCAGTAAGGTAATCAAGTGGATCCAACCTTATACGCCTAGTGCGTGTATTCTACAATGATAGAATTAACGGCTATATAAAAAAAACGTGAATTTAAGGATATTAGTTTATATTATGTTAGTATACTATAGATAAATAAATTTTCAAGTAATCGTTATTTGATTATGTCTAAGCTGTATATTCTATAATAATAAAGGTAACACTACCCTGTCGAAAATAACGAGCCTGGATTCCAGGTAGATTTGGACTGGATTCCAGGTGGATTTGAGCTGGATTCCAGGTGGATTCAGCCTGGATTCCAGGTAGATTCAGCCTGGATTCCAGGTGGATTTGGGCTGGATTCCAGGTGGATTTTGAGATTCAACCAGAGAGGTCCTGGGGAGAATATCCGGGTGGATTTTGGGATAATCCAGGTGGATTTTGGAAGAATCCAGGTGGATTTTCGGAATGAACGAGCCAGGTCCCGGGAAAAATCCTGATGGATTTTGGAATGATCCAGGTGGATTTTCAGAATATCCAGGTGGATTCCGGAAGAATCCAGGTGGATTTTTGGGATAGACACGCTAGGCCATGGGGATGATCCGGCTGGATTTTGTGATAATCCAGGTGGATTCTGGGATAATCCAGGTGGATTTCGAGAGAATCCAGGTGGATTTTTGGGATAGACGCGCTAGGCCATGGGGATGATCCGGCTGGATTTTGGGATAATCCAGGTGGATTTTGAGAATATCCAGGTGGATTCCGGAAGAATCCAGGTGGATTTTTGGGATAGACGCGCTAGGCCATGGGGATGATCCGGCTGGATTTTGTGATAATCCAGGTGGATTCTGGGATAATCCAGGTGGATTTCGAGAGAATCCAGGTGGATTTTTGGGATAGACGCGCTAGGCCATGGGGATGATCCGGCTGGATTTTGGGATAATCCAGGTGGATTTTGAGAATATCCAGGTGGATTCCGGAAGAATCCAGGTGGATTTTTGGGATAGACGCGCTAGGCCATGGGGATGATCCGGCTGGATTTCGAGAGAATCCAGGTGGATTTTTGGGATGAACGAGCCAGGTCCTGAAAATAATCCGGCTGGATTTTGGGACAATCCAAGTGGATTTTCGGAATGAACGAGCCAGGTCCTGGGAATAATCCTGATGGATTTTGGGATAATCCAGGTGGATTTTGAGAATATCCAGGTGGATTCTGGAAGAATCCAGGTTGATTTTTGGGATCAACGCGCCAGGCCCTGGGAATAATCCGGCTGGATTTTGGGATAATGCAGGTGGATTTTGAGTGAATCCAGGTGGATTCCGGAAGAATCCAGGTGGATTTTCAGGATCAACGAGCCAGGCCCTAGGAATAATCGGGCTGGATTTTCGGATAATCCAGGTGGATTTTGAGAATTTCAGGTGGATTCTGGGATAATCCAGGTGGATTTTGAGGAAATTCATGTGGATTTCGGAAGAATCCAGGTAGATTTCCGGGATCAACTAGCCAGGCCCTGGGAATAATCTGGCTGGATTTTGGGATAATCCAGGTGGATTTTGAGGAAATTCATGTGGATTCCGGAAGAATCCAGGTGGATTTTCGGGATCAACGTGCTAGGTCATTGGAATGATCCGGCTGGATTTTGGGATAACCCAGGTGGATTTTGAAGAAATCCAGGTGGATTCTCAGGATCAACGAACCAGGCCCTGGGAATAATCCGGCTGGATTTTGGGATAATGCAGGTGGATTTTGAGTGAATCCAGGTGGATTCCGGAAGAATCCAGGCGGATTCTCAGAATTTACGAGCCAGGCCCTGGGAATAATCCGGCTGGATTTTGGGATTATCGAGGTGGATTCTGTGATAATGCAGGTGGATTTTGAGAAAATCTAGGTGGTTTCCGGTAGAATCCAGGTGGATTCTCTGGGATCTGCGAGCCGATGAGTGAAATCGTATGCTTCCAGTATGAGTCTGATCTTTCATTTTCCATATTTTTCAAAACGTTTCTTTCATTCGAATCGTTTTCATTATTTCTCCAACTGAGCTATTTTCCTTCTTGGAAAACATGTTAGGATTATTCAGGAAAGAATATAACAAGAGTATACAGAAGTAAATATATTCTATGAGAAATTGTACATATTGGGTACTGCAGTTACATATTTGTTGTTATTTATTTCGACATAAACGCATAACTTACTGATAGTATTTGTTTCGATTGCAATCATTTCATTTGCTATGTAATCAACTTTTTTTATACTAGAACATATGTTCGAAAAATCATTCACTATTTGTATTTCATGACATAATGTAAATTCTGCATAATCATGCGTGACTATGAATTGTTCAATTCTAATGTATCTACCATCTTCCGTTAGAGCGAACGAGTTGTCAGATCTACGTAGATTTTTCGTGCAAGATTTGAAAATACATTTCTTCAACATAAGTCTGCTGTAACTTTTACATAAGTGAAATTGTAAATTATCAACTGGCATTGGGAATTCTTTCAAAGGTTTTGGTTTTCCAAAATATCTATTCTCGCCCAGTTTTATACATTTTTTTGTATTTTTCGAACTTAAATTTCTGCAATACTCAAGCATAGGAGAATCTTCCACTGTATTGGTTACATGTTTCTCTATAATTCTGTAGCTCCTTAACATGGATAGGCTTCTACAAATTTGATCAATGACACCATTCGCAGCATGCACTTTCTTAACAAGTACTCCATTCCCATTTTCGAAAGGATATCCGGAGTGTGCCCATAATGGGCCCCAATCTAACACACTTTTTCCTAAATGTATCAGTTGATGCACATTATACGTCATTGCAGACTTGGAATAGAGGATTTCTGTTTCAGCGACAAACTGTTTCAACAAATTGTCCGCCCTAATTAGATTATCCATGTTAATAGCATCTGATAGAAGTATGTACGATGCTTCAACAATTTTTGACCAATGATTGGCGTACTTTTTAAAACGAGGTATTTCTTGCAGTGTAGGCAAGCTATAATATAAAAGCCAATTTTGCCACTCTTTGGCTTTCCAGAATTTTCTATCCTGTATTGAGCGAGATAACCGAGCCAATTGTGTCGGAACTTTCAAGTTCTTAATAAACTTGTCTATTCGGGTCATCTGTTTTCGATACACTAAACGGTTCTTTACTAGAATTGAACCATAACTCTGCAAATTGCCTACTTACACCAAGGTCAATGCAATGCATAGCATCTGGAACAATTCCAGAAATTATATTGAAATATTTCAAAAGCATTAAAGGAGTCGCGCTCTTCATCCCAAAAGAATTACGATTTTCTTCGTAAGAGTCTTCATCAGACTCTAAAGCTATTTGAATGTGTACTAATGTTTGTTCTTCTGTTCTATTCAGCGGCATTTCTTCCATTAACGGATATTTCCTGGCTGATCCCCCTTTTTTACTCTTTACTTGTTCTCCTGGATGTAAGCACCAACTACATCCGTATTTCCCATTGAATTGGATTATTCCTTGCATGGGTGCTCGAGCAATCGAATCGACGCAACAGCATAATGGAATAACTTTTATAGTTTTGTTTTCATTTCCAATGCGACAAACAAAGCCATCCTGGGATAAAGCATTCATGCTTTCGACAAACGGTTTCAAATAGGTATCCATTCTAGGCTTATCTCGTCCAAACCATAATGCATAAATTAATGTACTTTGATTCCTCACTTGTGGAGGGAGTTCGTTGACATTTAACTGTATGGGCCAAATTGAACATTTAGAACTTTTCCATACAGGGGATCCATCACTATTAAATGTAACAGTTATGAACGATTTATCATCCTCGTGTAACAAATTAACAAAATCTCTGTATTTTCTTCCATCGTGAAAATCTTTTCGTATATCGTTCTCTCTCAAACAATTATTCATCTTATCCGAAAAATATTCAGAATGACTTTCTATCAAATGTTTTAATTCAGATTCTACGTTTATCACGACAAAGAAATCTCGGTAAAAAGGATTTATCTCGATATTCTGCTCACATGAATTGCAATATAATTGTCTTTCAGATTTGACAAATTCTCGGATGTATGAGCCACATTCGGAGCAAACACCATGATATTTCATGCTAGTTCTGGGATTAAATAATTTATCTAATTTATATTTAGATGCCGGTAATATAGGCTTATCTACGAAACTATTGAAGAGAACACATACATCTGCTACGAATGAAAATGGGAGTGAATAATGATCCGCGAGCTTCAAAATACCTAATAACATTTCAATTTCACTTACAACAAAATATGCACTAATTGTTTCATTTGCATTGCGATTTCGAAGCAATTCTTGTAGACGTGGAAGCAAAGGTACTTGGTCATTATCTATGGCATCTTCATTGGGACTGCTCGAGTCATATTCAGTACTATCTGATTCAATGTCACTCATATCTACAACGCTCTGAAACATAAGTTTACAATAGTATTATGATAATTTAGGATTATCAACTACGCTTTTACTTTATAATATTGAATGTATAAGTTGTCAATCCTAAATATTCATTTCGAGAGGCTTTTAGAAATTTGCTTTCTATTGATTTCAAGCTTTCGTTGAACTCTCAAAAATTCGTTTGTTAAGGGGAGGTTCTCATCTAGCACCTCGAAAATGACCCATTTTTCTGTATTTTTTTCTTCTTAAAAGGAATTAAATAGTGGTATGGAATTTTTCACACGTATTTACATATAATTTAAGTGTAAAAAAAAATTTTCTATTGAAAAATAATCATTATATAATAAGTTTAACACACGTTTATAGGCACGCCTCTACAAAAAGTTTCCGCATGGTGGGAATTCTAGAGCCTCCAATTTTCATCTGAGATCAAAAAACGAAAAAGTTTCAGAAAATATAGAACATTTGTGGGATATTATACCAATAATTCTGAAAAAAGGTTGGAAGTTAACAAAATGGTGGACTTGTGAAATTTACGTACCGATTTCGCACTTTTTTCTTGCTCTTAAAATCTATATTTAGACAAAAAATAATAACAAAATAGAGGGTTTTATAAGTATATGCTTTCAGGAATTCAATTGCCTTTAATATAATAAAAGATTCAAGTCGATCCCTCGATTAGTTTTTGAGCTAGAATTCCCACCAGTTTAAAAAAAGTCGTTTTGAGATAAACCCGTTCGGTTAATGGAGATTCGGTTAACCGAAAAAATTCCGTTAACCATAACAATAACTTTAATC
Source organism: Aphelinus atriplicis (assembly GCA_020882685.1). Classification (NCBI taxonomy): domain Eukaryota; kingdom Metazoa; phylum Arthropoda; class Insecta; order Hymenoptera; family Aphelinidae; genus Aphelinus; species Aphelinus atriplicis. Next base: position 60,059 of record JAJGQD010000053.1, read on the forward strand.
ATAGGTTCCATTAGTAGGCTATAACTTTTTTAAAAAACATATTTCGGTCACACGCTTTTAGGGGCATATTCTACACATCATAAGGTATCAAAATCAGCAAAAAAGGAATCGATTTTTTGTTGCAATTGCTTGATGAGAACCTCCCCTTAAGGTAAAAATTATATAAGTACCGGACTCAAATGAGTGTTCGAATTTTGTTCTATTCAAATTATTATAATTATTTACAAAGAAACCTGTTCATAAAGTATTATAATGATTTTTCGTTATGGGTACACCTTGCTTGAGAGTTAATATTGGAAATCGAAAGATTTATTCATCACTATTAGTTAGCTTATTATGTTAACAAAGTATCCAGAGTAGACCGAGAGTAAGCGGAATCCTTGATTGCCCGCATAGTAAACCAATGTATGCAACAAAATTGGTAAATATCAAGATTATCAGGAGTCGATTGTGAGTCTTTACCTCACGCTCTGTAGTCGGTAATTCAGCAGTAAATACGTGTAAATTCGCCGGTGCTGGGCTTAGGCCCCATCTACTTTTACCTCTCGAGAGTAGAATTTCACTTCGGTGATTTTTGCAAAATTGCTTTTTCATCTCAAAGCCAAAACAGTAACATTAGTTCCAACGTTTTTTCCTATACAGTAGATAGTTAGAAAAATACCAGCTATGCGGACGCAGCCAGACAAGATGAATTTCCAGGACGAGAACAGGGCCTAGTGCTAGATTGTATAGAAGGATGGAACTTGACTGATTACACGTGTGCAGTGGGCAACATTGTGAAACCGGAGAATATTATATACTCAACAAGAATCTCGAAAAATCGTGATTGTACCTCAAGAAAGAAATAGTGAATCAATTGACTGATAAATATAAGTTTCTTACAAAAAGACAAGAAAGAATCAATATAAGATCACTCGTAAGTAAACAACAGAGAGTAATCTTCTCAAACGTGGCTCCTCCAATCCCTCACTATGTGATTGAAAATATATTAGAAAATTTAATCAAACGATTTGCATCAATTACCATTCTGAAAGCATCAATAAGCCAAGAAGAATTTTACCATATTCTTAGCTCAAGAAGGCAAATGTATATTGAACCAAATGATATAAACAAACTTCCAGAATTCATCAAAATCAATTTTAATGAAATCACCTATTCTATTTACCCCAGTACTGACATCTCGATTAGGTGTATTGTATGTAAGATGTAAGGCCACATCGCAAAGCTCTGCTCAAACGCTTCTGAAAAAGTGAAAAATCCGAATAATCCCTAATTAATATAGGATAATTCAGAAGTGAATAATCCCTTCTAAAAATGAAAATCTAAATCATGTATTATGGCAATGTGAACTGTATGACGAGCAGAGAAAACTTCTTCTCAAGTCTTTGAAAAAATTGAATATGCAATCACCGCATTGTATTGAAATGTACGTAACTGAACCACACATTACAGCATGCCAATACATCTTATCCTTTTTAAAGGATTGTAACCTTAGAATTTAAAAAAAAAATGTAAATTTACTGTAGCAGGAATAAACCAGTAAGGTTTGAAATCCTTAATAAATGAAAAAAAAAAAAATCAAGATTATTAGTTACACACGCGGTAGACGGTAACTGAATTTCCCATTATTTTTCTAATATTAGCAAGAAAATGTTGTGCTTTACTTCCTTGAGTATTATTCATGAATATTTACTCATGAAATCCACTTATATTTTAAAACTGCATAGCATAAGTTTGCAACAGCAACGACCGGCTGGCTGAAATTCCAACTTCAAGTTATTTACTCATCAAATTAGCTAATATCAACTGAATCAGGAAAACTATATATATTTCAGTTCGTTATGAAAATGTGCATCTAGTGATCACACTTTTGTATTATCATATCAGCCCATTTCATGAGGGAATAACTTGAAGTTAGAATTTCAGCCAACCGGTCGATAACTGTTTGAACCTTAGCTATGGAGTTTCACAATATAAGTGGATTTCATGAGTAAATATTCATGAATAATACTCAAGCAAGTAAACTACAACATTTTCTTGTTAATATTAGAAAAATAATGGGAAATTCATTTACTGTCTAGTGTGTGTGTAACTGGTAAATCTAATACCAATTTTTTTGCATATATTGCTTTACTATGGGCAATACAGGAATTCGCTCACTCTGGATCTACTCTGCATACTTTGTTAACATAATAAGCTAATTTTGAGATCCTGATCCGGGTGATTGAAAACAACTTTTGCTTAATTTAGAGTACTAAAGTGACTATCATGATGGTCATATGACCACTTCTGGTCTTGGACATATTTATTTTAAAACTTTGGGTCTCTGGCAGCATGGCCCAAAAAAATCTGAAAAAATTTCAGGTGACATCATGGGACCCCAAAGAGTCTCCAGGAAAAATTTCAGTGTTTTGGAATTTTTTTCTCACTCACTCGACAGAGAATCACCCACATATAGATGTTTATTTGAGAGAGCAAATTGCAGACTCATAGCAATTCCAAAATGAGCAAAAGTTTGAGTTAGAAAAGGTAATGGAATTTCAACCTTAATTCAGTACCCAGAAATTACAATTGACAATACAGAATGAAGGTCCAGTAAAGCCTGAGAATAGTTTCATTGTTTTTTGTAATACTTCCTGATTAAATTCAAGTTTCAAATAATATTTCTATATCTCTTTTTAAATAATTTTGATGTATACTATTCAAGATTAAAAAAAAAGGTAAAACTAGATTTACGATTGAAAAGCTGAGGAGAAGCTGAGTCGAAAACAAACATCGAAAACGCGAGATTTTGGCATTCAAGCGCTAGTCTGATGAGTTGATGTGAAACGCCCCGTTTATAAATTTGTTATTCTGCTATTTCAAATTTTCTGTATCAACATCAACTCATTAATATACACAGTCTCAAGCATATATTTAGTTTGAAATTTAATTATAGATATCCATGCAATTGCAACAATTATTTCCGTAATGAAATAAATTTTGATTCAAAATTACAAAATATTATGTGATAAATGAGTAGTTAAGCATAGAGTAGTTTTAAATTTGAACATATATTATCTTGGAAAATTTGATGCAGAAGGTTAAATATTTGAGCGTGAATTTTCATGAGAGTAGACTATAATTTGAAATTAATCAATGGTTCTGTTCAGGGTACTTCAGTTTTTTTATAGGAAAGTGATATTCTGCAATCGGATGAGATTTTGTTCATTTTGCTTCTCATACAAACTGATAATTTGTGAAAGAAAATACTGCTTACTTACATTTATTATTTCTTCAAATTGGTTACGTGACTGATCAGTTTCTGAAGTTATGTTCCCATCAATACTCATCAATGGGAAGGAATCTATAAAAAGTATTCATATTTTTATATTCAACAATTTGGGAGAATATAACTCATTTCATTGTAGTTCAAATTGTATTTTCCGAGACAATAATTTTTGCCATAGATAGATTATTTTCCCAGAAATATTCTATTACAACCTAACATTGTCATGAACAATAATTGTATGTGCAAATTTTGAAATATTTAAGTAGGTTCAAGTTGAATGTTAAGTTTTATAAATTTGCATATACCAATTTTCAAACAATAGAAGATCACAACAAACAATGTAAAATTAAACTTCTGAAATATGCATGAATTAAGAAGGAGATGATCTACCATTTGATGTTTCTGCAATCATTGATCCATTATCTGAAATACTGTTGTGAGCTGTAATTGCACTACTGTGACTTAATACTGGAAAATCATCTTCAGAAATACTGTTGTGAGCTGTAATTGCACTACTGTGACTTAATATTGGAAAATCATCTTCAGAAATATTGGTCACATTGGACACGGATGATATTTCAACTAATGCACCTTCTTCAAGCTCAGATGTGGCATTTGAACTTTCAACATCCATTCGTGAACCACAAGATGCAGTGCTTGAAGAAATATGTACATCACTCATATTCTCCTGGAATTAGAGTAATGAGATGCTCATTTTCTTTTATAGACGACAAATTGGTTTTATGACTGATTCCATGAAGTAAAAGAGCATATGTGCAAAAACATTAGAGAAAGACATATAAAACGTTTTGATGATTCACAATGTGAGGTGAATTATAAATATTATTCAGCTTTCATGGAAAACAATCATATACAGTTAACTAGGCAAAATACGAAATGAAAAAAAAAACAACCGATAAACAATAAATACAATATATATTTACATCTGAAGAAACATCCTGGCTTGAGATTGTGTCTCGACTATTTTCGTCACCTTCATTCTCCATTGTAAAATGTATAATATTCGAAAATTTGAAAAAATCGATGTGGAAGAAACAATAACTTTCAAGCTTTATTAAACATATAATTGCGTTTATTTTCTTTCTTCTACGGGCTATCTCCACTATCTATTTGTATAGCCACATTCAAAATATAATCCATTACCATATCAATAACACGGACTATATACACAGTCAGTGAGGCAGTAAGAGAGAAGTTATGCGCATATTAAAACTGGTTTAAATGCACGCAGAGGTCGCTATATGTGTAACATCTTACAAATTTTTCAATAATTCCATATTGACGGGAAATATCTATTTTCTCGAGAATATTATGCGCAAAAAATAATATTGATAATAACATGAATATTTTTATTGCGCATTCGTATAAAGTATAAATAAATTTATAGTAATTCACAAACTAAAATATCAAAGACAGTTTTTTCTTTCCGACCACGGATGTAGTATATAGGGATGGAGCGTAACGCTCGCGGGGTAGCCGCTGAGACGGGAGGGTATATACTAAGTCCGTGTTTCCGACTGATAAATTAGAGAAAGTCTTCCTTCATAGTCTCAGCATCCATCGGTATGACCGAGCAAATGCCGAATAGAAGAATTCCAAATTATAACTCATCAGTATCCTAAATCATATATCCATTTGAATCGCCATGGAATCGAGGTAATTGTTTCAATTAATAAGATACTACAGTTTGCCATAACCTTCCGCCTCAAAACAAAGAAACCATTTTCTTTTTCACCCATTTGAATTATGCGTATGTTATGGCGGAATTATTCATTGGAAACATAAAAAAGCAACTACGAAGCTCTTGAGTCCCATTGTACCTGTGTATCTGAACTTGTATATTGATTGTATTCTATAGTGAATATTGTAATATATATTATTCTCTGCGATAGTCATATCTCTGTTTTTTTTTATAAATATATCAGGGGTAAATTGATGTTTGGAAATAGAAAACTGTTCTACGTCTTCATCATATAGGATTTGTTAATGATATTCCCCATAGCATTCTGAAATTCCTTGTGTTTTTATGTCTACATGAAGCAATATGCCTAATTGACACATCTATTAAACTATCATAGCAGTGTTGGATCAAACTTGTTGATGGAAAAGACCCAAGGATTAATATTAAAGTAATGTAACAAAACAAACAGTGGATACTATTGGAAGGAATATCCTAGTGCTCTCATGGATTCATGAATTAATTATATTAAAATAAATCTCAGGTGTATAATTATTGTTTAGCATATAATATATTAAAAAACCAAGTAGAAATATTACACTTTTTCTTACTTGAGATTTTTTTTTAATACTTCCAGCCTATCTTACTGCTATAATAGCAAGCTTCATAACAAGTTTCCCTCTAATGCCATTGTCGAGGAGATCCATCTAACGGGATATTCTGTATCATGGTATATCCTGTCCAAGCCTGATTTCTCATTTACCCTTTATAGAGCAGTAGATACACAGCAGACTGCAATGTTCACAAGCAATGGTATCCCATGTTATTTGTAAATGTACAAGTTAACTAATTTTTGACTTGACACGTAAGGATTTTTATAATAAGAATCTGTCCAGTGCTAATGTCTTGATTTGCTTCCCAAAAAAATTGTATATAACTATACTTTGATTGGTGAAATATCTGAACAGACATCTTTCAATTGACGTAACATAAAGGGTTGCAGTAATTCACTCTGGTTGTGGCACGTGTTTTTCTTGTTTTTGCTTGAAAAACTTCTTACCTTCTTTATTCTAAACAATTTTTTCATCAAACCATTTCCAAAATACTCGTAAATCCATACAAATATGTGACAGTAGAAAATGAAACAAAGTCCACAACTCCACAACAAATTATAGTCTGTAAAGTTGTGCAATAATCGTAAAAAAATCATTTATTACCATACCACTGGAAAAAGATCTACAAACAAAAAATTATCAATTTGCAAGTTTTTACAAATAATGCCAAAGTAAATGAGAGAATAGACAAGAGAATGATTGATGATAGCACTAGCATGCCACTGGATGATTTGAAATTAGCTGAACAGTTTTACAATTATTTTTAATTCTTTGAGCTCAATCAAAAACTACATATTTCCATTGAACCAGAAGCTTGATTACTTTGCCATCCTGCATATGACCATATAGGATAAAGTATAAGAATGTAATTACTGTACTATAGGAAGCTAAGGAGCAGAGCTTTCAACTTCAGCTTTTGAATTTGGAAGAGTAAACATTCGCATTATTATGGAAAAAGTAACCCAAAATTTATTATCATCATCTCATATTATTATGTACCCAAAACAAATCAAGTGACTGAATTAAAGCTGAGCACAGTCGTAGAATACTACAACACCATGCAATGTATCCAGTGGTGGGTTAAGGATTTTTATAATAAGAATCTGGCAAGTGCTAATGTCTTGATTTTCTTTCAAAAAAAATTGTATATAACTATACTTTGATTGGTGAAATATCTGAACAGACATCTTTCAATTGACGTAACATAAAGGGTTGCAGTAATTCACTCTGGTTATGGCACGTGTTTCTCTTGTTTTTGCTTGAAAAACTTCTTACCTTCTTTGTTCTAAACAATTTTTTCATCAAACCATTTCCAAAATACTCGTAAATCCATACAAATATGTGACAGTAGAAAATGAAACAAAGTCCACAACTCCACAACAAATTATAGTCTGTAAAGTTGTGCAATAATCGTAAAAAAATCATTTATTACCATACCACTGGAAAAAGATCTACAAACAAAAAATTATCAATTTGCAAGTTTTTACAAATAATGCCAAAGTAAATGAGAGAATAGACAAGAGAATGATTGATGATAGCACTAGCATGCCACTGGATGATTTGAAATTAGCTGAACAGTTTTACAATTATTTTTAATTCTTTGAGCTCAATCAAAAACTACATATTTCCATTGAACCAGAAGCTTGATTACTTTGCCATCCTGCATATGACCATATAGGATAAAGTATAAGAATGTAATTACTGTACTATAGGAAGCTGAGGAGCAGAGCTTTCAACTTCAGCTTTTGAATTTGGAAGAGTAAACATTCGCATTATTATGGAAAAAGTAACCCAAAATTTATTATCATTATCTCATATTATTATGTACCCAAAACAAATCAAGTGACTGACTTAAAGCTGAGCACAGTCGTAGAAGACTACAACACCATGCAATGTATCCAGTGGTGGGTGTGTATATATATATATAGGACGTTCCACGTCAAGATATAGTTCACTCTCTTGGGTACTATTTATGAATATTATTTCATGTAATTCACTCATACTGTGTAAACAACTATTGACAGGTTGTCTCAAATCACATTTCAAGTTATTCGCAATTGAAATTGGCTAATATCAACCGGTATACGACTTTCTATTAAATTTTTGTCGTTTTCACATTGATTTGAATCTACATTATAATTAGATGGATCCGTATACTTTTCTGATCCACCTTTACTGCTCTCGGAAGCAATGATATGACAGTTAGGAGATATTTTTAGTATGACGGATCGAAAGGTGAGATCGACGACTACATTTCCATAGAAAAATTTTTCTGAAAAATTCAAGTTGTCGTGGGTGTACGGAGGATGGAAAATTCTCATGTCCGGGTGGGACCCCCCTTTAAACCGTACAAAGTGTTGATTTTTCGAAAATTTGTTGGAGCAGATTGATGGAGAAGCCTTCATAATTCGAGTTTTGTAAATGAAAATGTTGTGGCGCCAAATGAAATTTTGTAAATTTGCTAAGTTATTGTGTGATTTTGGGTATAGACAATCTAAATATCATTAATTGGGCTCTCATATTCTTGTGAAGATCTCCAAAAAAGTTGATGCGTGGGCGCAAAAATGGGAAAAATTATTTTTAGCAAGTTGTGCCACATAAATCGTTGAAAATGTAAAAATTAGCGTCGTAATAAAAATTCTGATTCGACGGATCGATAGAGCGCTTTCAGTTTTCATCGTATAAAATTGAAAAATATCGATGCGTGGGCGTTTATTTTATGAGAGAAGAAGCATTTCTTTGGCGGAAGATATTACTCGAAGCATGTCGCTCTTCAGTACCCTCAGAACTTTTTATATTTGGGCCAGAAAAATTTTTCAGAGACATATTTCGAAAGGTAAAGACTTGCCCTTTCCGATGGTGTCAATTAAGTTTGTCTATAATATTATTAAATAGGCAAAAATACAGTATTTTTACAAAAAAACACGGTTTTCTCGACAAAAGTTTTTTTATAAAGCATATTCCCAATGGGTTTTGGGTTTGCCATGGACCTGTAACCTCAGTAACCTGTGAAATAAATGTCTAAACTTGAAGGATGCATTATTTAAATATTGATTTTTCTCTCCTGTGAATCCAAAATGGCACCTCAACTGCAAAATTTGAAACGGGTTAAATTGCAATAATATATCTACTCTAATGGATAATACTTAAGGATTGACAAACATTTTTCATCACAACAAAATCTACTTAATATTATGTTGTCATTTTCCTTTCTCAAAGAGAATGATTTGAAATGAGGCAAAAACCGAAATCTCGAATCAGAGATCAGAACCTTCTTTTTGGTAGCCTGCGGGTGAAATACATGGTAATGTATGAGCGTCCGTATATACTTTGAATTATTTACCAATAATTCCATAAGGAATGTCAATCTACATCTATATCTATACTATAATATGAAGTTAATCCTCCCAAAACTTTTATGTAAAGAGAAATCTATGAAGGAGTCGACGCATATGAAAACTGATAAAATCCAAAAGGAAATCACCGGCGCTTTCATTCTCCTTATTGAAAAATTTGAAAATGTTGATGCGTGGGCGTGAAGTATTTACTTGAGAATGGGTAGTTTACTTTGTAATTTTTAGGCGTTCCGAGAAAGACGTGAAATTATGATATGGTGCGATTATGAGTATGCCCGATCGAAAGAAAATCGAACGGGCTTTCATATCCATGATTAATACTTCGAAAAAAAATGATGCGTAGGCGTTAAATGCGGGAGAACACATTTCGGAAAGATGTACAGAATTTATCGTTAAAAAATCGTACAATCAGCGTCATAATGAAAATTCTGATAAGACGGATCGATAGAGCTGCTTGAGCATTTTTATTTTTCATCGTTAAAAGCTGAAACATGACGATGCGTGGGTGTGTAGTATTTATCTGGACATGGGTAGTTTACTTTGTGATTTTGATGCGTTCAGAGAACTACGTGAAATTCTGATAAGGTGCAATTTTGAGTATGTCCGATAGAAAGAATATCGAAAGGGCTATCATATCCATGATTGTATCTTTGAAAAAAGCGATGCGTGGGCATGAAATGTGGACAAATCAATTTTGATAGAGATGTACAAGATACTTCGTTAAAAAAATCCATCAATTCGCGTCACCATGAAAATTCTGATCAGATAGATCGATAGAGCTTCTTGGACGCTTCATGTTTTCATCGTAAAAATTTGACGAATGTTGAATCGTTTTTGAGAAATTGATGAAAGAATGTGCATGTTGTTTTTGTAATAGTTGATTCAACTCATCTATGGTAAGAAGCGATTCGATGCAATGGGAAATACCATTGAATAACGTTATGGTGCAAATGTGAACCTGATTAGTTGATAGGTTATTGTAAGGGCTTTCATATTCCATGGTTCAAACTTTGAAAAAATTGATCCGTGGGCGTGAAATGTGAGAAAAAACCTTTTTTAGAAAAATGTACAAAATAAATCGTCAAATAAATAAATGAATCTGTGCCACGATGAAGATTCTGAGTAGACAGATCGATAGAGCTGCCTGAGCGCTTCCATTTTCTATCATAAAATTTGAATAATGCCGACAGGTGGACCTGAAATTTGTTCTTGAAAATTAGTGTTGTAAATTGTAATTTTGATGCGTTGAGAAAAATACGTTAAATTATGGTATGTTACGATTGCAGGTATGACTGATCGAGCCTGATAAATGAATATTCATTGATTGAAATTTGTCGATGTAAAGAAATTATAAATTATAAAACTACAACTTTAGGTAAAAACGTAGATTCCAATGGTGGGCTAGAGGGAATGTGGGTAATGTAACGATCTGTTCAAAGCGATCGAACCTTGATCGATGCGGATCGTGTGATATTGCGAGAGAAATGAATTTATGCTCCAGGGATGTGAGAATCTGTTGTCTTCCTATTGGCGCAATCTCACTTTTCGATGAATTCTGAATGGACCAGTGACCCTGATAAATAAATCGCTTTTTTTTTTAATTTATCGCTTGAAATTTGTGGATGTAAAAAAAAATTATTAATTAGAAATTTATTTGGTTTTGCGATTATTTAATTTTGATTGACAGAATTTTTAGTAGTTATGGTAGGATTTAATATTCAATCTAGAGGCTTTCCAGCTTATGAAACATTTTTCTTGATCTTTACAGGATTCTCTACTATGTACGGGGGAGCATGAAAATTTTATATCAATGACATTCATTTTTTTATCATTTTACAGCGAGAAAATTACACATGCCAAAGTGAAGTTCATCGAAGATGACCTAAAAGTCATTGTTCCCATAGAAGACATAATAGAATTTGAGGAAAATCCGCCTGTTGATGCTAGGAGCTTTAGTCGAACAACAATTTACACATGTTGGTATCAGGATATTAAAAATCCAGAACGGACCAAATATGGTGTGATCATTGGTAGCTTGGGTGGTATGTTGAGAGGCAGCAGTATTCATCAAAAAACCCAATAATTTGAAACTATTTTTTTCTTCATTCGGAATGTTAAATTTTTTTGTTTAGATGCAAAGAAAAACAGATGAATGAATCTGCAACGGATAGTTAAATAGATCAAAATCAAGAGAAAAATGCTGATAAGTTGGTCAGTTTTTGGATGTCATTATGTTAAATAATTTTGAATCATTTCTATTAATTAATTAACTTATATATCTTCTGTTTATTTAGTCTCAGAAAAAACAAAAAGAACAACGACTAAAAGAACAGCGCACTATATTAAGAGTAAAAGTGAACAAATTGACTAGTGCTAATATTTTTACGTCTCCAGTGACTCGATCACAAAAGGTAGACGATACAGATTTTACAGAATCACCAATGAACAGATTAAGTTCGAAAGATGATTCAATCGAAGAACAAAAACTTGATGATTTTGATCTTGATGACGAAAAGAAAAATAACGAAAATAAAGATTCAGATGAAGACATGAACGAAATTCGGAATAAGTTGACAAATGTACAAGAAAAACTAGAATTGCAAACGACTAAATACCAGAAACTACTATTGGATCATAAAAAGCTAATGAAGGAAAATGAGAGTTTGAAAAACTATAATCTTAATTTGCAAAGAATTGCATTCACTACCAGTACAGAAGCTGAAGGTGAATATAAATTACTCTCAAATTCCATTTGATTGATCCATTTAACAATTAATTGATGAACGGATGATTTTCAGGGAAAATGGTCACAAGCACTCCCAAAGCTGAGGACAAATCCGATGACCAAAAGAAGAACAAAAGAATGAAATCTTGCACCTATATGGACGATGAATTCCAACCGAAACATAAATTCGGTGACAAGATCGACGACAAGAGTAAGGAGGAGAGGGTGAGATTTCATTTTTACAATAACTTATCCGATAAATCTGTAGATTTCATTGCATTTCATTTCATTATTGCGAGGAAGTTAATATATGATGATACATTTTCTTATTGTAGACGATCTATATCCGACATGGATATTCGATATCTAGACCGAAATGGAAGGTGCTGATGAGTAAAAAAAGCGACCAAAAGTTTTGTAAAGAAATGTTCCGCACATTCTATAAAGACGAAGAGATTGTAAATCGATGTATCGTGGAAGATGACAAAAAGTTAACCCCAAATGAAATGAACAAGAGAAGGGCAGTAACGCCAGAGAAGACGGACGCTATCCGAAGTAAGATTTCTATTTATTGTAATAGTTTAATGTAACTTGTCTAAACAATCATTGAAAATTAAACTATCGCAGGGGCCATGGAATTTTACATACGAGAGAACAATAAAGAAATGAACGTTGAAATGTCTGAACATGAAATTGCCAAGAAAATAGACAAAGCGAGGGTGCAGAGAATTCTGACCGAAGAGATCAATGACAGAATAAAACGTGCCAAAAAAAAGTTGTTGTAGAGATAAGAAATATTAAGATAAATATATAGATATATATATAAATGGATGGATACATGAAGACTTATTAGAAAATAAGCTTTAAGTCATTGATATTATTAACAATAAAAAGATTCGAGATAATAAAAAGAATAGATGAAATTGAGTCAAAGATTATATTTATCACACCTACGATTTTCTCTGGAAACACTAAGCTTGCTTGAACTTTACAGAGAAACCATATTGATTTATCTCGAATCCACCTGCGAATTTGCCTTGCTCTGGATGATTCTATGCCAGAATCTACCTGGGTTATCGCGAAACCTGCCTGTTGTTGGCAAGAATCAACCTGTAATCTCTAAATCCGCCGAAAGTGTCCCGTGCTTTTACCACTTGCAACCTCGAATTAAACCGAGATTGACTGAAATCCATCTTTACTATCCGAATCCACCTGGATTCTCTCAAAATCCACCTGGATCGTAACAAAATCCAGCCGGATTGTTCCCAGGCCAGGTCCTGATTCCCCTCGCCCTCGTTGATCTTGAAAATCCACCTGGATTATCCCAGAATCCACCTGGATTTGTCTAGAAATCCACCTGGATTATCCCAGAATCCACCTGGATTATCCCAGAATCCAGCCGGATCATTCCCATGGCCTGGCGCGTCGATCCTGAAAATCCACCTGGATTCTTCCGGAATCCACATGGATTGTCCCAAAATCCAGCCGGATTATTCCCAGGACCTGGCTCGTTCATCCCAAAAATCAACCTGGATTCTCTCGAAATCCACCTGGATTATCCCAGAATCCACCTGGATTATCACAAAATCCAGCCGGATCATTCCCATGGCCTGGCGCGTCTATCCCAAAAATCCACCTGGATTATCCCAAAATCCAGCCGGATTATTCCCAGGGCCTGGCTCGTTCATCCCAAAAAACCACCTGGATTCTCTCGAAATCCACCTGGATTATCCCAGAATCCACCTGGATTATCCCAAAATCCAGCCGGATCATTCCCATGGCCTGGCGCGTCGATCCCAAAAATCCACCTGGATTCTTCCGGAATCCATCTGGATTATCCCAGAATCCACCTGGATAATCACAAAATCCAGCCGGATTATTCCCAGGGCCTGGCTCGTTGATCCTGAGAATCGACCTGGATTCTCTCGAAATCCACCTGGATTATCCCAGAATCCACCTGGATTACCCAAAATCCAGCCGGATCATCCCCATTGCCTGGCGCGTTGATCCCAAAAATCCACCTGGATTCTTCCGAAATCCACCTGGATTGTCCCAAAATCCAGCCGGATTATTTTCAGGACCTGGCTCGTTCATCCCAAAAATCAACCTGGATTCTCTCGAAATCCACCTGGATTATCCCAGAATCCACCTGGATTATCACAAAATCCAGCCGGATCATTCCCATGGCCTAGCGCGTCTATCCCAAAAAACCACCTGGATTCTTCCGGAATCCACCTGGATATTCTCAAAATCCACCTGGATTATCCCGAAATCCCGCCGGATTATTCCCAGGGCCTGGCTCGTTGATCCTGAAAATCCACCTGGATTCTCTCGAAATCCACCTGGATTATCCCAGAATCCACCTGGATTATCACAAAATCCAGCCGGATCATTCCCATGGCCTGGCGCGTCGATCCCAAAAATCCACCTGGATTCTTCCGGAATCCACCTGGATTATCCCAGAATCCACCTGGATTACCCAAAATCCAGCCGGATCATCCCCATTGCCTGGCACGTTGATCCCAAAAATCCACCTGGATTCTTCCGGAATCCACCTGGATTGTCCCAAAATCCAGCCGGATTATTCTCAGGACCTGGCTCGTTCATCCCAAAAATCAACCTGGATTCTCTCGAAATCCACCTGGATTATCCCAGAATCCACCTGGATTATCACAAAATCCAGCCGGATCATTCCCATGGCCTAGCGCGTCTATCCCAAAAATCCACCTGGATTCTTCCGGAATCCACCTGGATATTCTCAAAATCCACCTGGATTATCCCAAAATCCATCAGGATTATTCCCAGGGCCTGGCTTGTTGATCCTGAAAATCCACCTGGATTCTTCCGAAATCCACCTGGATTGTCCCAAAATCCAGCCGGATTATTTTCAGGACCTGGCTCGTTCATCCCAAAAATCAACCTGGATTCTCTCGAAATCCACCTGGATTATCCCAGAATCCACCTGGATTATCACAAAATCCAGCCGGATCATTCCCATGGCCTAGCGCGTCTATCCCAAAAAACCACCTGGATTCTTCCGGAATCCACCTGGATATTCTCAAAATCCACCTGGATTATCCCGAAATCCCGCCGGATTATTCCCAGGGCCTGGCTCGTTGATCCTGAGAATCCACCTGGATTCTCTCGAAATCCACCTGGATTATCCCAGAATCCACCTGGATTACCCAAAATCCAGCCGGATCATCCCCATTGCCTGGCGCGTTGATCCCAAAAATCCACCTGGATTCTTCCGAAATCCACCTGGATTGTCCCAAAATCCAGCCGGATTATTTTCAGGACCTGGCTCGTTCATCCCAAAAATCAACCTGGATTCTCTCGAAATCCACCTGGATTATCCCAGAATCCACCTGGATTATCACAAAATCCAGCCGGATCATTCCCATGGCCTAGCGCGTCTATCCCAAAAAACCACCTGGATTCTTCCGGAATCCACCTGGATATTCTCAAAATCCACCTGGATTATCCCGAAATCCCGCCGGATTATTCCCAGGGCCTGGCTCGTTGATCCTGAAAATCCACCTGGATTCTCTCGAAATCCACCTGGATTATCCCAGAATCCACCTGGATTATCCCAAAATCCAGCCGGATCATTCCCATGGCCTGGCGCGTCGATCCCAAAAATCCACCTGGATTCTTCCGGAATCCACCTGGATTATCCCAGAATCCACCTGGATTATCACAAAATCCAGCCGGATCATCCCCATGGCCTAGCGCGTCGATCCCAAAAATCCACCTGGATTCTTCCGGAATCCACCTGGATTGTCCCAAAATCCAGCCGGATTATTCTCAGGACCTGGCTCGTTCATCCCAAAAATCAACCTGGATTCTCTCGAAATCCACCTGGATTATCCCAGAATCCACCTGGATTATCACAAAATCCAGCCGGATCATTCCCATGGCCTAGCGCGTCTATCCCAAAAATCCACCTGGATTCTTCCGGAATCCACCTGGATATTCTCAAAATCCACCTGGATTATCCCATAATCCAGCCGGATTATTCCCAGGGCCTGGCTTGTTGATCCTGAAAATCCACCTGGATTCTCTCGAAATCCACTTGGATTATCCCAGAATCCACCTGGATTATCACAAAATACAGCCGGATCATTCCCATGGCATAGCGTGTCTATCCCAAAAATCAACCTGGATTCTTCCGGAATCCACCTGGATATTCTCAAAATCCACCTGGATTATCCCAAAATCCAGCCGGATCATCCCCATGGCCTAGCGCGTCTATTCCAAAAATCCACCTGGATTATCCCAAAATCCACCCGGATTATTCCCAGGGCCTGGCTCGTTCATCCCAAAAATCCACCTGGATTCTCTCGAAATCCACCTGGATTATCCCAGAATCCACCTGGATTATCACATAATCCAGCCGGATCATCCCCATGGCCTAGCGCGTCTATCCCAAAAATCCACCTGGATTATCCCAGAATCCACCTGGATATTCTCAAAATCCACCTGGATTATCCCAAAAATCCATCAGGATCTTATTCCCAGGGCCTGGCTTGTTGATCCTGAAAATCCACCTGGATTCTCTCGAAATCCACCTGGATTGTCCAAAATCCAGCCGGATTATTTTCAGGACCTGGCTCGTTCATCCCAAAAATCAACCTGGATTCTCTCGAAATCCACCTGGATTATCCCAGAATCCACCTGGATTATCACAAAATCCAGCCGGATCATTCCATGGCCTAGCGCGTCTATCCCAAAAATCCACCTGGATTCTTCCGGAATCCACCTGGATATTCTCAAAATCCACCTGGATTATCCCAAAATCCATCAGGATTATTCCCAGGGCCTGGCTTGTTGATCCTGAAAATCCACCTGGATTCTCTCGAAATCCACCTGGATTATCCCAGAATCCACCTGGATTATCACAAAATACAGCCGGATCATTCCCATGGCCTAGCGCGTCTATCCCAAAAATCCACCTGGATTCTTCCGGAATCCACCTGGATATTCTCAAAATCCACCTGGATTATCCCAAAATCCATCAGGATCATCCCCATGGCCTAGCGCGTCTATCCAAAAAAATCCACCTGGATTATCCCAAAATCCACCCGGATTATTCCCAGGGCCTGGCTCGTTCATCCCAAAAATCCACCTGGATTCTCTCGAAATCCACCTGGATTATCCCAGAATCCACCTGGATTATCACAAAATCCAGGCCGGATCATCCCCATGGCCTAGCGCGTCTATCCCAAAAATCCACCTGGATTATCCCAGAATCCACCTGGATATTCTCAAAATCCACCTGGATTATCCCAAAATCCATCAGGATTATTCCCAGGGCCTGGCTTGTTGATCCTGAAAATCCACCTGGATTCTCTCGAAATCCACCTGGATTGTCCCAAAATCCAGCCGGATTATTTTCAGGACCTGGCTCGTTCATCCCAAAAATCCACCTGGATTCTCTCGAAATCCACCTGGATTATCCCAGAATCCACCTGGATTATCACAAAATCCAGCCGGATCATTCCCATGGCCTAGCGCGTCTATCCCAAAAAACCGCTGCCAAGTGCCTCAGCAGTATGCTTTCTCAAAGTATTGCAATTGAACCTCAACTTGCATTAATCACCACTCTTTGAGAAAGCAAAATGAACCTGCTAACTCATTTCCTCCACTCTATAGTAACGGTTGCTATGGTAAATATCCGAGCTTCGGTGTTCTTACTTCTTAGTCGTCAACAGTTCCGAAAATAGACCTCTAACTGACTTTTCCCACTCCATAGTAACGGTTGCTAAGGACGTAAACAATGGTTGCTATGGTAAATGTCGGAGCTTCGATGTTCTTACTTCTTAGTCACCAATAGTTCCAAAAATGGACTTCAAACTGACTTTTCCCACTCCATAGTAACGGTTGCTAAGGACGTAAACAATGGTTGCTATGGTAAATGTCGGAGCTTCGATGTTCTTACTTCTTAGTCACCAATAGTTCCAAAAATGGACTTCAAACTGACTTTTCCCACTCCATAGTAACGGTTGCTAAGGACGTAAACAACGGCTGCTATGGTAAATGTCGGAGCTTCGACGTTATTACTTCTTAGTCATCAATAGTTCCGAAAATGGACCTCCAACTGACTTTTCACACTCCATAGTAACGGTTGCTAAGGACGTAAACAACGGTTGCTGTGGTAAATGTCGGAGCTTCGATGTTCTTACTTCTTAGTCATCAACAGTTCCAAAAATGAACCTCCAACTGACTTTTCCCATTCCCTAGTTACGGTTGCAACCGATATAAACACCGGTTGCTAGAGACATCAACAATGGTTTATACGGGAAAGGTCTCTTTGATTGTTATAGAATCCCATAAATATACAAACCCAAATGATCATTTATCATGAATTATATGGGAACTTATCGAAAACACGCTAGCAACGGTTGCCATGGAATCAAACAACGGATGTTGCTGAAGACCGAACTCGGTTCACATCTGCCGGTGACCGACCTGTGTGCAAATTTCAGGACGATCGGACCATTCCTTCGAAAATTAACGTACGACAAAAAAAAAGTCAGTCTGAAGCTGAATTTTGTATCTCCGTAGCAACGGTTGCTAGGAGAATAAACAATGGTTGTTCCAAAATGAATGTCTTATCGATTCTCATCGATCGTCGAAAAATAGTAGAGACCCATCGTGCATTGATGATGATTTTTTGAGCTTTTATCAAAAACACGTTAGCAACGGTTGCTAGAGAAATAAACAACGGAATTGGCTGAAAATTGAACTCGACCGAGATTTTGCGGCGACTAACCTGTGTGCAAAATTTCAGGACGATCGGACAGTTCCTTCGAGAGTTATCGTACGACAAAAAAAAGTGCACGTACGTACGTACGTACGTACGTACGTACGTACGTACATACGTACATACATACAGACATTTTCGGATTTCCATGTTTTTCGACCCGTAGATTACGAAAATCGAGGTCCCGAGGTCCGATTCGGTGGTCGATTTTTACCCCGTTACAAAGCTTTCTCTTTGAGAAAGCAAAACCACCTGGATTCTTCCGGAATCCACCTGGATATTCTCAAAATCCACCTGGATTATCCAGAAATCCCGCCGGATTATTCCAGGGCCTGGCTCGTTGATCCTGAGAATCCACCTGGATTCTCTCGAAATCCACCTGGATTATCCAGAATCCACCTGGATTACCCAAAATCCAGCCGGATCATCCCCATTGCCTGGCGCGTTGATCCCAAAAATCCACCTGGATTCTTCCGAAATCCACCTGGATTGTCCCAAAATCCAGCCGGATTATTTTCAGGACCTGGCTCATTCATCCCAAAAATAAACCTGGATTCTCTCGAA
>JAJGQD010000454.1:0-11528 GCA_020882685.1 Aphelinus atriplicis
CCGAATTTATATGGTTCTAATCAACGGATTCGGGTACTGACAACACAACAGACCGTCAATTTGACAGGTTGAACTAATCTTAAATATTTGTCTTTCTAATAATACTAAATTGCATAAAAGAGGAATTCGGTTTTTTCTCAGTTTTTCTTCTTGAAGGCTGGAGTATGAATCACTGAATCAGTAGTATAACGTTATTAGTCTAATTTCGCAAACTGCTTACATAAATATCGAATCATACATGCATGTTATTGTAACGTCGGGATATATGACGCGGCGCGCGTGCTTAGGAAATCGCGAAATTTTGAGCCAAGCTTTCGCTTATAGCTCGGGTTTTACCGGAAAAATCAATGATTCGTTTACGCGGGTGACTCGTTTTTAGTGAAAATAAAAAATACCCATAAACCAGAAAGAAATGATAGATAAAAAATGAATTTACAAGCGCGAACCGTGATTTTAATTCTAAAGACCTGCCTAATATCCTCTGAACGACCGTGTCCTACACATTCTCGAAGCACGAGAGGTGTAAAACCCGTCCAGGGTTAAAGAAAAAGGAAATAGCTCAAGGAGCGATGAAATCGTGGTGGTGATTTCACCGCGAAAGAACCAATACCGCCAGGTGCGAACACTTGAGGGTGTGGTTTCTTTCAAAGAGTAAAGACAAAGATAAATAAGAAAATCAAAGACAAAAACTCACTTCTATATTTTGGATTTATTAAAAAAAGAAAATAAATCTACAGCTTTCCTTGATCAGGAGGAAAGCGTGACTGCCAAAAACAAAAGGGGACTTAGCCCTGTGGGAACTGAGCCCAAATCAAAAGGGAACTTAGCCCTGTGGGAACTTAGCCCAAATCAAAAATGCTCCAAGAGCAAGCAGTTGACCGCGACTTGGCGGTGCGAGAGTGAATCTCGGACTGACGCTTTCCTCCGGCGACCGTATACAAATTTTCTCGGTGGTTTTCCGATTCAAGGGCGGGGTTTTGAGGACAGGCCCTCTAACTCCTCCCTTGAACCAATCAAAATTAAGTTTATGAAAATAAGGTTAATTGTTTAAACTAAGGTTGGATTCAGATAGATATTGATGTTTATGATGAAACGCACATTTCGCGCCATCCGCATAAATGAAATTCGCATGCTGAACGGCGTTTGAATTCGCAAATTCGCGCGTTCTTGAATAATGCGCGAATTATACATTGAATCTAGTAACTGAAAGTGTTTCTTACAAGTAGAGTATAATATCTAATGATTGCCGAAGTTTCATTCCATTCGAATAACCGAAAGTTATGATAATTCGCGAATGAAAATAAAATGCATTTTTTTATGATGCTCGGTCGATTGCGAGCGAACAAATCAACATTTTTGAATTCTGAAAAGGCCAAAAGTTTCGTTAAAAGATAAGGAACAAAAAGTTATTCGGGTGTGAGACCGTCACTATTGTTTAAACATACGTAATCAACGATACGCGGGGAAATTTTACATAAAAGCGCGGATTACTCGCTTATCGGTTCGTTCGATCGAATCGAAACTTTGGCAACATAATTAATAGCTAAAGGCGCTTAAAGCTATGTATAATTAATAACAATATTTGTTAAACAATAGGAGAATCTCCTAGGGAAATAGGAATATCAAGATAAAATTTATATCCTCTGAAAGTTCAGGGATTTTTAGGCAGATTGCCGTATTGAATAAAAATGAAAATTAATAACTATTAGCAACAAAGGGCATAGCATCCTTTTTCAAGGTGACGCGCAGGACAATTCGTATCGCGGGGAAGTGCGCGTCATGGGCGTGTTCAAACTTAGCGTCATCTAGAGGGGAGCAATCTTCGCGGAAAAGCTATAAAAAATTCGGCACGTACGCCAGTTCGGTCGGTGGTCATTGGTGACCGCTTTTCCGAGGCGCGTGCGGGAGGGGCAAGGTGTATTTAGTCAGTCGTCATTGGCGCTCTGATTTTGAGGAGGCTTAACGAACTGACTTCCCGGCTTCTGGCGGATGCATAAATTGCATTTTGACGGGCGGCCATCGATGCTCGGCCGAAAAACCTATTGTCTATCCGTCCGGAGCGCATCATCTGAGGCGCTTCGGTATGCGGCATCGGTGACACGGCTGGTGTTGCACTTAGGCGGCGGCTAATTTACGACGCGGGGGTCGCGGTCAGCTCGGCCGAAACAGCGCAGCTGCAGGCGGCGATCGACATAGCGAGGCCCGCTTTCCCTTTCCAGGCCTTGTATCGGTACGCGAGATGCGCGTTCTATTATTTTGATCGCGGTCGCGTGAATTTATATACGATTTACATTATTGAAACGCGAAAAATTTTTATTTAATTTAAGGATTAATTCAATACCAAACACGTAATGGTACGCATGACGTCACACCCCCCACCTTCAGACGTTTGCTAGGTATAACAAAAGATATGCCTACAAACGAAATGGCTTTAGGCGGCTTAACAGGTATTTAATGTGTATACTTAACAATACGCACATATGATATAGATCGTAACAGGTCTATTCTTCGCAATTATTCTAATGAATGGATACCCAACACCTTATATAATATTAACAACTAATCATAAAATGAAAAATAATAATGAAATTTTAAACAATTACAACTAAGAACACACATTTTTTTTTATTTTTCAGTTTTCAACTTTCCTCAAGTAATAAAAGATAAACTAATTACTAATGTATATATTATAATATCGGTTATGATTTAGGACCATTGAGATCGAAGAATCCCCTTTCATTAATGGGTTGTTTCGTCCTCGCCTGGGCTGGAGTTGAATCATCCTCTCGTTCGGTGACGACTTGCATCAATTCTCGTGCGACGTCATCCTTCTCAGCTTCTGCTTCTTGTCTTCGTTTTCCAATATATAAAAGGAAGTGAGCTAGAGTGCTCCATACTGCTCCCAAGATATGAAGGGAACAACCATGAACTTCATGAAGTGCATATCCATTCAAGAACATTCCAATGAACGTTTTGATTAAATGGAATATGAGAAACAAGGTGATAAATCCGGCACTAGCTGTTCCGAACATCATAAATTTGTTCCACATTCTTGTCCAAGTTGATTCAAGGATTTGGTTAAGGGTCTTTTCGTTCAATAATTTCGAAATAGTACCATCATGATTATCTAGCGTCTGGCCATTAATTTCTCTAGCCATATTGTTGATCATAGCTTCTCGTTCTATCGGGAACATCAGCTGATATGACAAGTGATCCAATTTCTTCTGAGTGTAAATTTCATATTTTGCCAGTGATGAGGGATTTATATACTTCCATGTCGATCTCGCCATGGGTCTGATTATCAGCGTGATCTGTGATTTTTCAAAAGTTTTATCAGCGATTCGAGCAATATTCCCTCTGAAAATGAGACTACATTCTTCGGAACGATGTGTAGACATCATCCAATATGAATGGTCTGGTTCTTGATCCATGAAAGTACCGTCAGAGTACTTAAAAATAGTATCTGATATCCAATGAATTTTATTCAAATCTAAATTGTCTTTCTCATCCTGGATTATAATATTGATTTCAAATAATTCTTGAATTGTAGTGTCATCTTTACATGATTCATAGGGGTCTGAATAATCAACTTCTTGTGAAATCCAGCAAAAACTACGGGATAAGAATTCATCAATTTTTTTTTTTTCTTAGCTCTGCTACTCCATCGTTTATCATTGAGCTCAATTTCGTGAAAATATTTTGCATATCTGGTAATAATAACAGAAATATAAGAGTTCATACCATAGTAATGAAAATGTCTTCTAAACTCAATCTTGCAATACGTAACTTGAGTCGTTTTGAAATCGTTAATTGGTAATAATTGTAAGAGTTGATTTGTTTCTTCGACCTTTTTATTCGGGATGTCACAAGGTCCGATGTTTAGTGGTGATATGGTGATTCCGTTGAGGGATTTGGGCCCGCAACCATAACCAATAATTGTGTGAGACAAGTTGAAAAGTGTAAAAAGTAAGAATATTACGTAGAACATTTGAATTAGGTCACTGCGCGACATTTCAGCGGAACGCCTAAAAATCCCTTCGAACGGTATCAATTTTGTATTTTCTTTAACGCCGAACTTATAATTAAATATATCTATCTTAAACCACTGATTCCAGTCACAATCTTTTTCAAAATATCGATCAAGAAATTTGTCAGACGTGTGATGACAGCATTTAAAATTATCATTGGATTGTGTATAGAAAGTGGTTTTTATCTTATTTCTCTTAAATGGTTTCGTAACGCACGCTATGGTTTGGCTAAGGATATTTCTTTCTAAATCAGACATACCGTATTTAGGTATACCAAATATGGGGACTAACCTCTTGACAGATGCATCAGCAATTGTAATTGCGGTTGCATTTGGCAAGGGCATGGAAAGGAACAATTTCGATACTTCATTTTGCATCAATAAGATATATTCGATCTGATTTTCCATTATGAATAGTGGAACAACAATATCTATAACTACCTTTTTAAAAACAGGGCTTGAGGTATCAGTGACCACTATAGCTTGGTGTGTTTTTCAACCTGACAAACTTTTTCAACTGACAATCCAAGTACTGTGTAATTAGTTTCTGTAAGTCTCGTTTCATATTTTTCAAGTAACAGTCTCGTCTAATTCGATTAAATATCCTGGAAACTCGATGAGTTGTATCAACTCTATCATCAAAATCAAATCTCATCGAGTTTTCAGTATTAATTATTTCAAATTCTCCAGCTTGCTTCAAATTTTCATCAATATCATTTCTGTTGATTTTTGAATTATGCTCAAATGCATAATTTTCGCGCTGTACTTCAAGTTGAGACATCATGATTTTAATTGTTTTAAGTCGGCTTTGTGGTCTATTAGGTACGTCAAGGTCATGTTTCTTCCTAGTCTTGTAAGAAGTCTTTTTGAGTTTATTCGGCTTAGTCAGTTTCGTGGTCGGGAGTTTTTTGATTCTACCCGGTGAATTAATTCTTCCAATTTCGGGCAATACATTGATTTTAATGTTATTTTCGATATTTTCGATAGCAATATTATTCTTGGTATTCTCGACAATCGGTGGCTCTATATTACTGGAGGCTTTTTGTAAGCATTTTTGTCGACGAGTGATAGCATTTACTTCTTCCCAATCGACTGGGTTACGGCTCAATGCATCGACAACGACATTAAGTCTTCCCGGTTTATATAGAATATCGAAATCGTATTCGGATAAGATAAAACGCCATTTTTGTACTCTGACATTTAAATTAGTTTCTCTAGTCCAAAGTGAAGACTGATTATCGGTAAATAAACTATTGAAATTAACCATATGATCCGAAGTTACATTATTGCTGAGTACTTCAATACTATTCAGGAAAAATTGGTTATCTTTCTTGTTAATGAGTCGGATGGCTTGCTCTTCTTCTTTATTTGCCAGATGAGACGTTTTACTTATTCTGTGTAAATTGACAAATGTTTCTTTTGCATTAATAATTTGTTCAAGTAAAACTGAATTTTTCATTTTTGGAAAGTTCAATGAAGCTTCATCGTCAAAATCTTCAATTTTCTGTTCATGAACTATATAAGCTCTTTCAGGCTCATATTCTTTACTGGTCTTAATATATTCTCTATTTTCTAATTCACTTTCAAAGTTAAACAATTCTCTAGAATCTGATTCAAGATAGTCCAGTGGTTGGAACTCATCCGAACTGGTTTTGGATTCAACGTCCTTGAATTTGAGTTCCATATGGGAAACTGATTCTCTTTTTTCTGTCAAAGTAATGGTTTGGTTCCGAATGACAAGAACTTTTCTTTTAAAATCGATTATGGTATTAGTTTCATCAAAGTAATCAGCTCCAAGAATACCTTCGGATGGCATAGCAATTTCATCTGAAACTACTTGCAACTCAAGTTCAGAATCAAACATCATTACTTTTGTTGAGCCTAAAGTATTAATCAATTTATCTCCGATTCCTTTTATATGAATAGTCTTATGTTTATTTATTACGGCACCTTCTTCAAGTAATCTATGTTTAATAAATGAACATTCAGAACCTGTATCTATGAGTAATTGACCTTTAATTTTCATTCCCGGGTCTAGTACATTCCAATATAAATGACTTTTATTCCCTAATATATGCAATCTTGATGTATCAGTATTGGATTGTTTGAAATTCAATCTGTGATTGTTAACAGTCACGTATTTATCAGAAAAACTCAACTTAGATTCTACTTGCTTCAGAAATGTCACTCCTAATATTCCATCATATAAAATATCAAAACTATCATCTACAATTACAAAACTGATTTCTACTCCTAGTAATTTAATTCTGGCTATTCCCAGAGTTTGAACCGACTCATCAGAAATGCCTTTTAATTTAATCTTTGTTGAATTGATGTTTGTACCCGGGGGAACAAGACTAATTTTTAACAAATTACTCTCAGAACCTGAATCAATCATAAGATTGACCACCTTGTCTCTCAAACTAAAAGTCAAATACGGTATGCAACTCTTAAAGACATTCTCATCTACAAGTGTATTAATGCTTCTAGAAGTTCGTTTGTTGTTTGATGATTTGTGCGCGACTGTACATCTGGCACTCCCGCTATTGCGCAATTGTTGGGAGCGCCTATCTCGTTTCCCGACCGCCAATTGTTATTTTCTTGATTTCTACGACATTTTCCTGACATATGGCCAAGTGATTGGCAATTATCACAATATTTGCTGGTATCAATTCTACAATTAAAGATATCATGGCCAACCTTATTACATATTTGACAAATTAAAGTTCGATCATAATTATTCCATTGCTTGTTTTTCAATTGGAAGCAATTGGTCGCAGTATGTCCAGGTTTATTACAAATCTGGCATAACAGAATACAATTTGATGTTTCATGTCCTTCTTGTTTACATGAAAAGCAAACGAAAGTACGCCTTTTATTTCTTATTTCATTATCGGAGCCTTGTCTTCTCAAAACTTGCTGTGCTTCAAATAAACGTTCGGCCTTAATGGCATTCTTAACAATGTTATTTATATCATCCGCGTCTTCTAACTTATTTTCAATTTCGGGTTTCAGACCTTTTTTGAAACAATCTACTGTATTTGCCTCAATAGATGCTTTATAAGCTTGATTGACAACTCCTCCATTAACCTTATATGATTCTAAAATTCGCTGTGCCAAACTTCTAACTCGATTGGCAAAAGCAAGTACGGATTCATTATCTTTTTGAAAAATATTACCCAGTTCACCGAGTAATTGATGCACTGACTTAGCAGGTGCATATAATAGTTTGAGGTAATCTTTAAGTAATTCAATTGTTGCAAAAGATTGACCTTGTATGGCAGTACGCACTTCATCTTTCAATTTGGATCTAATTAATTTGGCCAGATTAGCTTCACTTTCATGACCGACCATTTCGAGTGCCTCATCGCAGCCCTCGAAAAAGACGCCCAATGGTATATTGGAACCGTCAAATTCGGGTACGACGCGTAAAGCATCTTTCAAAGAGACTACTTGATTCGCCATCGCAATTGTGGCTCCAAAAGGTGATGTTTAACAATTCAATTATTATATTATCAGTTTTCTGACGATTCGAAATGATTCTCTGATTGTTGTAATAATATTTCCTTGATTTTAATCAAGTCTTTTTTTTTTTCAATGAAATGACTAAAAGGCTTCCATTATTTCCTTATCGCAACATTTTCTGTTATAATGTATCAAATTCAAATTCAATCATGAGTATACTTTCTTAGATGAATCGATTATTCGAGCATGTGAATTCTGTTGAGAAGTCTTTCCGAAACTCAACATTTTTAATAATGTCAAATATTTCTTTACAATGGGATTTCTCCGTTTCTATGAGAAAACTTTATTTGATTTTTATAGACAAACGTTTTTTTTTTACATGATACTAAAGTTATAAATGAATATTATGACTCAAATTGAGTATAATTCTTTTACTCTCACAAAATCTTATACTGAATTATATTCCAAATTTTGATTAAAACCACATAAATTCCATATTTAAATGGGAATTCAAAAATTTCTCTTCCTCTTTTCCTTTTTATATAAAAATTCGTCGGGAACCTAGCCCAAGAATCAAATTCAATTAAAAAATTTAAGGCCAAGCCTTATAAAATGTTCAATGGGTACACGAGCCCAAATTTTGAAACAATCAATCAAAAAAATAAAAAGATTCAAAAGTAACTTGAAATCTGAACTACAAAGGTTCGCTACTCAAAATTTATCCAATGGGTACTGTAGCCCGAAAATTCAAACTTCAAAATAAAAATATTGAATGGGTACAATGCCCAAATTCTGAAAATTATTCAAGTAAAGGGACCAAGCCTTATCTTTACAAAATTTCAACTTTCCGACGGGTACCGAGCCCAAAAATCAAATTTTAATTCAAAATCGAAGGCCAAGCCTTATAAAATTTTAATTGAAAGGAACCTAGTTCTCTTTTCAAAAATAATTCAAATTCTATACTCTGAGTCACTATGACTCGTTATTCTCAAAAAAAAAATTTCTTCTCTCACTTTCCGAACTACAAAGATTCGTTATTCAAATGGGTACTATAGCCCGAAAATTCAAAATTCAAATGGGTACAATGCCCATCTCCAAGATAATTTTTCTTAAAAAGCCAAGATTAATATTCACATATACTAAATTTTCTTTCGGACTTCAAAATAAAACTTGAAAAAGAAACATAAAATTTTCTCAAATGGTCCGAAAAAGAAACATAAAAAATTTTGAAATTTTTCTCAAAAGAAACATAAAGTTTTTCCGAAATTTACAGAAAATTCAAACTATCAATTTGATTATTTAAAATATCTACTTTCGGATTTCTGAAAATCTCGAAAAAGAAACATAAAAATTTTGAAATTTTTTCTCAAAAGAAACATAAAATTTTTGAAATTTTTCTCAAAAGAAACATAAAAAAATTTATTTACCCGCGAATGTCAGAATACAATTTTTCCTTTTCCGGCGCGATTAATCAATCCCTCCGGGGAGCCTCCAGTTTGGTATGTAACGTCGGGATATATGACGCGGCGCGCGTGCTTAGGAAATCGCGAAATTTTGAGCCAAGCTTTCGCTTATAGCTCGGGTTTTACCGGAAAAATCAATGATTCGTTTACGCGGGTGACTCGTTTTTAGTGAAAATAAAAAATACCCATAAACCAGAAAGAAATGATAGATAAAAAATGAATTTACAAGCGCGAACCGTGATTTTAATTCTAAAGACCTGCCTAATATCCTCTGAACGACCGTGTCCTACACATTCTCGAAGCACGAGAGGTGTAAAACCCGTCCAGGGTTAAAGAAAAAGGAAATAGCTCAAGGGGCGATGAAATCGTGGTGGTGATTTCACCGCGAAAGAACCAATACCGCCAGGTGCGAACACTTGAGGGTGTGGTTTCTTTCAAAGAGTAAAGACAAAGATAAATAAGAAAATCAAAGACAAAAACTCACTTCTATATTTTGGATTTATTAAAAAAGAAAATAAATCTACAGCTTTCCTTGATCAGGAGGAAAGCGTGACTGCCAAAAACAAAAGGGGACTTAGCCCTGTGGGAACTGAGCCCAAATCAAAAGGGAACTTAGCCCTGTGGGAACTTAGCCCAAATCAAAAATGCTCCAAGAGCAAGCAGTTGACCGCGACTTGGCGGTGCGAGAGTGAATCTCGGACTGACGCTTTCCTCCGGCGACCGTATACAAATTTTCTCGGTGGTTTTCCGATTCAAGGGCGGGGTTTTGAGGACAGGCCCTCTAACTCCTCCCTTGAACCAATCAAAATTAAGTTTATGAAAATAAGGTTAATTGTTTAAACTAAGGTTGGATTCAGATAGATATTGATGTTTATGATGAAACGCACATTTCGCGCCATCCGCATAAATGAAATTCGCATGCTGAACAGCGTTTGAATTCGCAAATTCGCGCGTTCTTGAATAATGCGCGAATTATACATTGAATCTAGTAACTGAAAGTGTTTCTTACAAGTAGAGTATAATATCTAATGATTGCCGAAGTTTCATTCCATTCGAATAACCGAAAGTTATGATAATTCGCGAATGAAAATAAAATGCATTTTTTTATGATGCTCGGTCGATTGCGAGCGAACAAATCAACATTTTTGAATTCTGAAAAGGCCAAAAGTTTCGTTAAAAGATAAGGAACAAAAAGTTATTCGGGTGTGAGACCGTCACTATTGTTTAAACATACGTAATCAACGATACGCGGGGAAATTTTACATAAAAGCGCGGATTACTCGCTTATCGGTTCGTTCGATCGAATCGAAACTTTGGCAACATAATTAATAGCTAAAGGCGCTTAAAGCTATGTATAATTAATAACAATATTTGTTAAACAATAGGAGAATCTCATTCTCCTAGGGAAATGGGAATATCAAGATAAAATTTATATCCTCTGAAAGTTCAGGGATTTTTAGGCAAATTGCCGTATTGAATAAAAATGAAAATTAATAACTATTAGCAACAAAGGGCATAGCATCCTTTTTCAAGGTGACGCGCAGGAAAATTTGTATCGCGGGGAAGTGCGCGTCATGGGCGTGTTCAAACTTAGCGTCATCTAGAGGGGAGCAATCTTCGCGGAAAAGCTATAAAAAATTCGGCACGTACGCCAGTTCGGTCGGTGGTCATTGGTGACCGCTTTTCCGAGGCGCGTGCGGGAGGGGCAAGGTGTATTTAGTCAGTCGTCATTGGCGCTCTGATTTTGAGGAGGCTTAACGAACTGACTTCCCGGCTTCTGGCGGATGCATAAATTGCATTTTGACGGGCGGCCATCGATGCTCGGCGGAAAAACCTATTGTCTATCCGTCCGGAGCGCATCATCTGAGGCGCTTCGGTATGCGGCATCGGTGACACGGCTGGTGTTGCACTTAGGCGGCGGCTAATTTACGACGCGGGGGTCGCGGTCAGCTCGGCCGAAACAGCGCAGCTGCAGGCGGCGATCGACATAGCGAGGCCCGCTTTCCCTTTCCAGGCCTTGTATCGGTACGCGAGATGCGCGTTCTATTATTTTGATCGCGGTCGCGTGAATTTATATACGATTTACATTATTGAAACGCGAAAAATTTTTATTTAATTTAAGGATTAATTCAATACCAAACACGTAATGGTACGCATGACGTCACATTATACTTCGGGTATAATCGTGAAAATGCAGTACCTATTCGCTCGCACAATACAACTAATTCTTTACGGATCGATAAAGACGTTCTCGTATCATTCAATTATATGCTTATGTATAACCAAACTTGGTCTTATATACAAATAAAC
Organism: Aphelinus atriplicis; assembly: GCA_020882685.1. Classification (NCBI taxonomy): domain Eukaryota; kingdom Metazoa; phylum Arthropoda; class Insecta; order Hymenoptera; family Aphelinidae; genus Aphelinus; species Aphelinus atriplicis. The sequence continues at coordinate 11,266 of JAJGQD010000454.1, forward strand.
AGCATTTCTCATCACTTGCGAATACCATCATTTCGCTAAAGTTGATGAAATGTAAATATAAATATAGTTCGGTAATTTTTATTAGTTGGAAAAACGACTTATTTTCATTCAAAAATTAAATGAAGATAGTAAGTTAAAAAAAATGCAAATGAAGTGTTAGTTTTTCGCCAAAAACAATTTAGTTTTTAGCGAAAATATGACCGTTTGTCATCTACAGTTTATACGTTGAAGCTATACTCACACAGACATATAAAATATGTATA
>JAJGQD010000455.1:0-11539 GCA_020882685.1 Aphelinus atriplicis
CACTCAACCAAATGATAAAATCCGTAAGAATTGATAAATATACACCCTTCGTATTGGGTCAAGCCACTCATATCTTTGATTGATCTGTATACAGATCCCAATTTATTAGTAAGTTTATAATAGACAATTTCTTATGTCATTGCATAAAAATTAATTATTATTGACAGCATCAGGAAAAGTAGCGTCATGTGGTGGGAGTTTGATAACTGCGCGCTACGTCTTGACTTCAGCTGGATGCGTTACCTTCTTGCCAAAGTCATGGAACTTGACAAGTGTGCGTTTGGGTGAATATAACGTTTCATCATCAAATCGTGACTGCTTGTATGGAGACCAAGATGATTCAACATTTTGCGCCGATCCCTCCATCAGCATCCCAGTCGAGAGAATTATTACTCACCCAAAATTCACAGCAGTCACGGGTGGTCCTCCGACATGATGTTGCACTTTTAAGACTCGCCGAGGATGTCAAATTTACTTTTTTTATCAGTCCTATTTGTCTACCAACTTCGTCACTCATACCAAATCAGTAAGTGTGTTTAAATTAGCTGAAGAAATAGCAGACCTTTGCTATGGAAATGAAAACGCGTTTTCAACTTGAAAAACCTACAAAAACATTTCAAATCCTATATTGGGTTTTTCACGGTAGTGACTATCAGAATTCTCGATATCGTATTCTTTAATTTTCGTGAACAATCCATTTTTTCCGTACATCAATGTATCATGGTGCGGTGGTAGCACTAGCTTTTTCAAGCATTCTGAAAGTCATTCCAAACTGTAGTTCTAAAGGAAAATGCATTATGATTATGGAAAAAATTAATGAAACAATTTATCTATATAGATTGTTGACCAGTGGATGGGGCAAAAGTAAATTCAGGAAGGGTACAAATTTGAAACTCGTGTCTAACTTGGAAATAATCGATTCGAAAACATGCGCCAGTAAGTACAGATCCCGGAATATCCAAATAAGCAGTCATCAGGTGTGTGCAGGATCACGTCCGACCGAAAAACCTTGCATTGGTGATTCGGGTGGTGCACTTATAGGTATACAGAATGCAGTAGACTCCAGCAAACGGTATACAATTTTTGGCGCCTTTTCTATAACTTTTATGACGTCCGACACTTGCGAGGCAAATAGATGGCCTGGTGTTTATACAAGAATATTTGACCACATGCCCTGGGTGATCGAAAATATATCGAATGAAATTTTGATTTGTATTCATAAAAAATTGATCAGATTGACACTTACAATGGCACATGTATCAGATAAATCACTTGGTCAAATCTTTATAATGGTTTCATTCCTAATTCCATCTATATATTAATCCCATTCATCTCAAACGACAAGTTTTATTCTGGGTTGCAGGGGTGTACGGTTTTTTCGGAAATCCTGTGCCGAATAAGGAATAATCCTAACAAATATCAGGATAAACATACCTTCTCTCATTCTGAAGATATTATCACTCATTCTCATGAAATAAGAGAACTTACTTTTCACTTCAATATATGCCTATCTAACATTAAATGATGGTATTAACTGAACATATGGAATAATTAATTTACAAGGAATATATTTACTAATGTCAAGACCATCAATTAATTGGTTAGATTCCCAGCTTGTTCCGGCTACCATAAACAACGTATCCACACAGTATACATTTTTTAGAACATATAATAAGGTAGGTATACCCAATATATGTCACCCTTTGTATTAGAGTAGCACCGTAGCTCGGAATACTGATGGGAGGAAACATTTTAACCGGTTTCGGACCTTGTTACTGTACATTTTCTCCATATTTTACTGATTCATTTATCATTTATCATAAATGATTATATATCATTTATCATAATTTATTCATTTATCATTCTAATCTTTGATCTAATTTTGCTTCGAATTCTTTTTATACTCTTAACCCATTAAGTCCGGGATGGCGTCGATTTCGACTAAGTTTTCCACCTCCTTTTTTTTATGTTATTCGGACGGGGAAAAATTTTCATACATCATTACCGACGTGAAATTTTATGATCTTTCGAAATATGCTATTGATTTTTTATCTAACATCAATACAAAAAAGTTATAAACAATTTTTTGCAAAAAAACGCGATTTTCAAGATGTAAAATTTTTAATTATCGAAAATTTCCATATTAAAGCGTGAAGATGCACATCTTTTCATGGACTGAAACGTGGCTTAAATTGTTGCACTAAAAGATAGGTGAGGTGCGAAATGATTGATTCAACATTGAGGTTCTCAAAATGGCGTCCGAACCAAAATTTTTTTTCAACTTTTTTTCAAACCTCAGTAGTAGGGCTATATTTCATGATACAGATAAACCACATGCACATTTTATAGTTTGAGACATCGCTGAATTCGAATTTGTTATTATTTTTGCAAAATAATTTTGTTTAAACAATTTGTTTAAACAAATTGTTGCAAAATGAAGTTTTTTGGCAAAATTAATACCAGAATCCGATTCCTCAGACAAAAAATACATCTGGTACGCTAATTTCATAAATATGCGTGAAAAGTGAAAAATTCAGAGAATTATGAATTTTGAATCCGACCCACTAGCCGTCAAACTTTCTAAATTTTTTACTCAAAAACTATGCGACGAATCAAAAAATCGCTAGGGACAGTTTTTTTTTCATTTTTTTATGTAGAATAGAATAGAATTTTTTGTTTTGCAAAATATCGATTTCATCGATATGTCGTCCGCCATATTTTTGAGGTTATGGCTAAATGCAAAGGTGATGGATTATTACTAAAATTAGCGTACCAGATGTATTTTTGTCTGAGGAATCGGATTCTGGTATTAATTTTGCCAAAAAACTTCATTTTGCAATAATTTGTTTAAACAAATTGTTTAAACAAAATTATTTTGCAAAAATAATAACAAATTCGAATTCAGCGATGTCTCAAACTATGAAATGTGCATGTGGTTTATCTGTATCATGAAATATAGCCTAACTACTGAGGTTTGAAAAAAAGTTGAAAAAAAATTTTGGTTCGGACGCCATTTTGAGAACCTCAATGTTGAATCAATCATTTCGCACCTCACCTATCTTTTAGTGCAACAATTTGAGCCACGTTTCAGTCCATGAAAAGATGTGCATCTTCACGCTTTCATATGGAAATTTTCAATAATTAAAATTTTACATCTTGAAAATCGCGTTTTTTCGCAAAAAATTGTTCATAACTTTTTTGTATTGATGTTAGATAAAAATCAATAGCATATTTCGAAAGATCATAAAATTTCACGTCGGAAATGATGTATGAAAAATTTTTCCCCGTCCGAATAACATAAAAAAAAGGAGGTGGAAAACTTAGTCGAAATCGACGCCATCCGGACTTAATGGGTTAACTAAGCCAAAAGTCGCTGCCGAGTGCCTTAGCAGTATGCTTTTTCAAAGAGGCTTCTCAAGAACCCACGAAACAAAACTTACGTGAATTTTCTTCTCCTTAGCAACGGTTGCTAAAGAGCTAATTGGGAAGATTTTGTGTCCTTTGCCGTCGAAAATGATGGAAATGAGTCATAAATTGATTATTTCCAACCTTCGTGACGGTGACTAGGATGGTAAACAACGGTAGCTATGGAGCAAATATAACAATTCAGTGTCCTTGGCCATCGAGTGTGACTTAAAACTGATTTTCCGGCTTCCGAAGCAACGGTTGCTAGCGATGTAAACAAACGGTTGCCATGGATATCAACAGTGGTTACTATGGATAATATCTCATCGATTCTCATTGATTCTCATAGCCCCAGTGAGCACTTATAAAAATTTGTGAGAAGACACGTTAGAAACGGTTGCTAGGGAAATAACCAACGGATTTTGCTGAAAATTTAACTTGAGCTAAATCTTGCAACAATTAACCTATGTGCAAAATTCCATTCCTTCGAAAGTTATCGTGGACGAAAGAAACAAAAAAGTACACACCTTAGCAACGGTTGCTAAGGAAATAAACAACGGATTTGGCTGAAAATTGAAGTGTGTGCGAAATTTCAAGACGATCGGACCATTCCTTCGAGAGTTATCGTGGACGAAAAAAAACGGGACGCACACACACACATATACATACATACATACATACATACATACAGACACTTTTGGATTTTCATGTTTTTTCGTGTGTTATCCTGTGTTTTTGCTTTCTCAAAGAGAAAGCTTTGTAACGGGGTAAAAATCGACCCACCGAATCGGACCTCGGGACCTCGATTTTCGTAATCTACGGGTCGAAAAACATGGAAATCCGAAAATGTCTGTATGTATGTACGTATGTACGTACGTACGTACGTACGTACGTACGTACGTGCACTTTTTTTTGTCGTACGATAACTCTCGAAGGAACTGTCCGATCGTCCTGAAATTTTGCACACAGGTTAGTCGCCGCAAAATCTCGGTCGAGTTCAATTTTCAGCCAATTTCGTTGTTTATTTCTCTAGCAACCGTTGCTAACGTGTTTTTTTGATAAAAGCTCCAAAAATCATCATCAATGCACGATGGGTCTCCAATTTTTTTTTTGATGATCGATGAGAATCGATAAGACATTCATTTTGGAACAACCATTGTTTATTCTCTTAGCAACCGTTGCTATGGAGATACAAAAATTCAGCTTCAGACTGACTTTTTTTTTGTCGTACGATGACTTTGGAAGGAATAGTCCGATCGTCCTGAAATTTTGCACACAGGTCGGTCTCCGAAAGATGTAAACGTGTTTAGCAGCATCCGTTGTTTATTTCCATGGCAACCGTTGCTATCGTGTTTTTGATAAGTTCCCATATAATTCATGATAAATGATCATTTGGGTTCGTATATTTATGGGATTCTATAAGAATCAAAGAGAGATTTCCCGTAGAAACCATTGTTGATGTCTTTAGCAACCGTTGTTTATATCCCTTGCAACCGTAACTAGGGAATGGGAAAAGTCAGTTGGAGGTTCATTTTTGGAACTGTTGATGACTAAGAAGTAAGAACATCGAAGCTCCGACATTTACCATAGCAACCATTGTTTACGTCCTTAGCAACCGTTACTATGGAGTGGGAAAAGTCAGTTGGAGGTCCATTTTCGGAACTGTTGATGACTAAGAAGTAATAACGTCGAAGCTCCGACATTTACCATAGCAACCATTGTTTACGTCCTTAGCAACCGTTACTATGGAGTGGGAAAAGTCTGTTGGAGGTCCATTTTCGGAACTGTTGATGACTAAGAGTAATAACGTCGAAGCTCCGACATTTACCATAGCAACCATTGTTTACGTCCTTAGCAACCGTTACTATGGAGTGGGAAAAGTCTGTTGGAGGTCCATTTTCGGAACTGTTGATGACTAAGAAGTAATAACGTCGAAGCTCCGATATTTACCATAGCAACCGTTGTTTACGTCCTTAGCAACCGTTACTATGGAGTGGGAAAAGTCAGTTAGAGGTCCATTTTCGGAACTGTTGACGACTAAGAAGTAAGAACACCGAAGCTCGGATATTTACCATAGCAAACCGTTACTATGGAGTGGAGGAAATAAGTTAGAGGTTCATTTTGCTTTCTCAAAGAGTGGTGATTAATGCAAATTGAGGTTCAATTGCAATACTTTGAGAAAGCATACTGCTGAGGCACTTGGCAGCGGTTTTTATAACTAAAATCTTCTATTGGATTCATACTTTTTTAAGAAAGAACCGTTGATACGATACATTCTCATAGTTTGTCAACATTTTTCTGTGTTTACTCTGTAAATTTGTAAGAGATGGACGCTTTTTTATGTTTTGATCAACCTTGTGACCTCATTCCTCTAGGGATAGTCATAATATCATAACATTCTTAAGAATAAAAAGTGTTCTGAATTTTTCGTATTTTATAGTAAAACCGTTGCCAACTACATGATCATGATACTGCAGTATGCTTTCTCAAAGAGGCTTTTTTGTGATAAATCGCTGTTCTTATGAAAAATAATTATTTTTATTGATGAATGATTTTAATCGATTCTTCATTACATCGGATTTCATTTTGTGTCCATTGTCCTCAAAAGTATTGGAAATGAACTTGAAATACACTTAGCAATGGTCGAATAAACTAAGGTTTCTATGCGGAAATGGAGGTCCCGTGTCTATTGAGACCGACAAATGAACCTCGAACTGATTTTTCCGTTCCCGTAGCGTAAAATGTCTGTATGTATGTACGTACGTACGTACATGTGTGACCATTTTTTGTTTTGGCATGCGATAATTCTCGAAGGAATGGTCCGATCGTCCTGAAATTTTGTACACTAGTTGGTCTCCGGAAGATGTAAGCCGAGTTCGGTGTTTAGCACGATCGGTTGTTTATTTTTATGGCAACCGTTGCTAACGTTATTTTGAAAAAAAAAGCTCCAAAAATCATCATTAATGCACGTTGGGTCTCCAATTTTTTCGACGATCGATGAGAATCGATCCATTTTCGGAACTGTTGATGACTAAGAAGTAAGAACATCGAAGCTCCGACATTTACTATAGCAACCGTTGTTTACGTCTCTAGCTACCGTTGCTATGGAGTGGAGGAAATGAGTTAGAGGTTCAAATTTCTCATCTAACACTCGTATATTGATGGAAATGTCTGTTCAATGATGTATATGGGACTTTCTACGTCAAGTAGGCACAGTCAAAATTTTGTTTGTGATTCTGTTTGGACGAATCATTGATATCCTGGTATCAGAACACTCAGAATTTCCTTTTATTTCGCTAGCATTCGTTTCTAAGTGGGTGAAGATTAATGCAAGTTGAGGTTCAATTGCAATACTTTGAGATAGCATACTGCTGAGGCACTTGGCAGCAGTTTTTTGTTCTAGGTTCATAATTGTGATTTGTAACAGTACGGCCGAGGGGACAAAATGAAAATTTTGTATTTTTTGAAAATAAATAAAGTATGTTTTTTGTAGTTGGAGATTAGTAGGGAAGGGGGGGGGGCAGGTTGTCAGTATAGGTAAGTTGGCAAACTATGTATATCTCCTCATTTATGCGATGGGAAAAAAAAATCGTTGAACGCGATTTGTGTGCATTACCACTACACATATTTGTCTGAGTACCAGATGTCCAGTGGTGTTTGTAGAAGAATGAGGTGACTTTAAAAAAATTATTGCGAAAATTTCGTTTTTCTTTAAATCTAGATTGTAATCAATGATTGTTAATAATGTGTCGTATAAAGTTTTACCACCTCTATGATTCTGTCATGTTATTCACTGGAGGTGAGTTGGCAGAGATTTTTAGGGGGTATGTTGGCATACCGCGTAACATAATTTTTTTCAGAAATGGTTAGTAATCGCAACAAAACAACGGCTAGAGCCACTAGCAGGTTTCACAACAAATAGACCGTATGGATCTGAAAGTAGTTAAAAAACCGCTGCCAAGTGCCTCAGCAGTATGCTTTCTCAAAGTATTGCAATTGAACCTCAATTTGCATTAATCACCACTCTTTGAGAAAGCAAAATGAACCTCTAACTTATTTCCTCCACTCCATAGTAACGGTTGCTAAGGACGTAAACAACGGTTGCTATGGTAAATATCCGAGCTTCGGTGTTCTTACTTCTTAGTCGTCAACAGTTCCGAAAATGGACCTCTAACTGTCTTTTCCATTCCATAGTAACGATTAATAAGGACGTAAACAACGGTTGCTATGGTAAATGTCGGAGCTTCGATGTTCTTACTTCTTAGTCATCAACAGTTCCGAAAATGGACCTCCAACAGACTTTTCCCACTCCATAGTAACGGTTGCTAAGGACGTAAACAATGGTTTGCTATGGTAAATGTCGGAGCTTCGATGTTCTTACTTCTTAGTCATCAACAGTTCCAAAAATGGACCTCCAACTGACTTTTTCCATTCCCTAATTACGGTTGCAAGGGATATAAACAACGGTTGCTAGAGACATCAACAATGGTTTCTACGGGAAATGTCTCTTTGATTCTTATAGAATCCCATAAATATACAAAGCCAAATGATCATCTATCATGAATTATATGGGAACTTATCAAAAACACGATAGCAACGGTTGCCATGAAAATAAACAACGGATGCTACTAAACACGTTCACATCTTTCGGAGACCGACCTGTGTGCAAAATTTCAGGACGATCGGACTATTCCTTCAATAGTCATCGTACGACAAAAAAAAGTCAGTCTGAAGCTGAATTTTGTATCTCCATAGTAACGGTTGCTAAGAGAATAAACAATGGTTGTTCCAAAATGAATGTCTTATCGATTCTCATCGATCGTCGAAAGAATTGGAGACCCATCGTGCATTGATGATGATTTTTGGAGCTTTTATCAAAAACACGTTAGCAACGGTTGCTAGAGAAATAAACAACGGATTTGGCTGAAAATTGAACTCGACCGAGATTTTGTAGCGACTAACCTGTGTGCGAAAATTTCAGGACGATCGAACAATTTCCTTCGAAAGTCATCGTACGACAAAAAAGTGCACGTACGTACATACATACAGACATTTTCGGATTTCCATGTTTTTCGACCCGTAGATTACGAAAATCGAGGTCCCGAAGTCCGATTCGGTGGGTCGATTTTTACCCCGTTACAAAGCTTTCTCTTTGAGAAAGCAAAAGTCAGTCTGAAGCTGAATTTTGTATCTCCATAGCAACGGTTGCTAGGAGAATAAACAATGGTTGTTCCAAAATGAATGTCTTATCGATTCTCATCGATCGTCGAAAGAATTGGAGACCCATCGTGCATTGATGATGATTTTTGGAGCTTTTATCAAAAACACGTTAGCAACGGTTGCTAGAGAAATAAACAACGGATTTGGCTGAAAATTGAACTCGACCGAGATTTTGTAGCGACTAACCTGTGTGCAAAATTTCAGGACGATCGGACAATTTCTTCGAAAGTTATCGTACGACAAAAAAGTGCACGTACGTACATACATACAGACATTTTCGGATTTCCATGTTTTTTGACCCGTAGATTACGAAAATCGAGGTCCCGAAGTCTGATTCGGTGGGTCGATTTTTACCCCGTTACAAAGCTTTCTCTTTGAGAAAGCAAAAAAGTCAGTCTGAAGCTGAATTTTGTATCTCCATAGCAACGGTTGCTAAGAGAATAAACAATGGTTGTTCCAAAATGAATGTCTTATCGATTCTCATCGATCGTCAAAAGAATTGGAGACCCATCGTGCATTGATGATGATTTTTGGAGCTTTTATCAAAAACACGTTAGCAGCGGTTGCTAGAGAAATAAACAATGGATTTGGCTGAAAATTGAACTCGACCGAGATTTTGGAGCGACTAACCTGTGTGCAAAATTTCAGGACGATCGGACAATTTATTCGAAAGTTATCGTACGACAAAAAAAGTGCACGTACGTACATACATACTGACATTTTCGGATTTCCATTTTTTCGACCCGTAGATTACGAAAATCGAGGTCCCGAAGTCCGATTCGGTGGGTCGATTTTTACCCCGTTACAAAGCTTTCTCTTTGAGAAAGCAAAAATGATGCTCCATTGCCATTAACAACCTAACAAATTTGAAGCAATACAGTCCCTGACGAAAGCAAAACAGAAGAGGTCCTCCAAAAAATAAACAATATTCATTCAATGAATCGTCCTTGTCAACTTGCCCCCTCCCATTGTCAACTTACCTCCGCTGGGGGCACATTATCAGAAATTTCTTGGCTCAATATAATCATTTATTTAACAAAAATGAATTTATATTTCGTAGATATAAAAAAGCGCTATGTACTCGTGAGAGCGAGTACTTTCATATAGTAAACTTTGATATTCACTATATTACATTCTTCTTGTAGAAAAACGATATTTTTGTAAAAAGTCTGCTTATCTACCCCCTCTCCCTTACTCTAAAAAAATATCGTCCATGTAGATCTTAAGGAAAACGCGCTTGCATTACTCGAGCTTCCCATGGCAGACGAGTCTCTCTAAGAGGGTGGCTACGAAACTAGAGGTAGACTGGATGGTGTTGATCGAGTTTTCTGGGTGGAGCAAGCCGCTCATACCAGACGGCGAACTGCCAGGCTTTGAGGATCATACTTTCATTCAGCTCGATGCCCTCCAGAGTACACTGCTCTGGGTCTCCTGAAATCAACCTTTCATATTTCTGACGATGACAGAGCGAAAAAGTCCGTCATAAGCTGGAGAAACACACAATTACGAACCTGAATAGCCTTGAAGCGCACGCGACACATACCTGGACTGTGATATACACTAGTGAGGTATTGTCTCAGGTGTCTCGGGTGTGGCGATGTCGAGACGAGGCAGAGAACATTCACTTCGTGAGATATAAGGTGAGTAATGGATAAGTTGCTGCCTCGAAGTGCAAGCTGCAGAAGATTTCTATCTTGGAAGTGGCAGAGAAATGCTTAGAGTGCGCTAAGATCATAATAGATAATGTCATTCAAATTAGACGAGGGATAGTTTTCAAAGCCAATTAACAATGATATATATTGCTTTCTCAAAGAGAAAGCTTTGTAACGGGGTAAAAATCGACCCACCGAATCGGACTTCGGGACCTCGATTTTCGTTATCTACGGGTCGAAAAACATGGTTATCCGAAAATGTCTGTATGTATGTACGTACGTACGTACGTACGTACGTACGTATGTACGTACGTGCACTTTTTTTGTCGTACGATAACTCTCGAAGGAATTGTCCGATCGTCCTGAAATTTTGCACACAGGTTGGTCGCCGCAAAATCTCGGTCGAGTTCAATTTTCAGCCAATTCCGTTGTTTATTTCTCTAGCAACCGTTGCTAACGTGTTTTTGATAAAAGCTCCGAAAATCATCATCAATGCACGATGGGTCTCCAATTCTTTCGACGACGATCGATGAGAATCGATAAGACATTCATTTTGGAACAACCATTGTTTATTCTCCTAGCAACCGTTGCTATGGAGATACAAAATTCAGCTTCAGACTGACTTTTTTTGTCGTACGTTAATTTTCGAAGGAATGGTCCGATCATCCTGAAATTTTGCACACAGGTCGGTCTCCGGCAGATGTGAACCGAGTTCGGTGTTCAGCAACATCCGTTGTTTGATTCCATGGCAACCGTTGCTAGCGTGTTTTCGATAAGTTCCCATATAATTCATGATAAATGATCATTTGGGTTTAATATATTTATGGGATTCTATAACAATCAAAGAGACCTTTCCCGTATAAACCATTGTTGATGTCTCTAGCAACCGGTGTTTATATCGCTTGCAACCGTAACTAGGGAATGGGAAAAGTCAGTTGGAGGTTCATTTTTGGAACTGTTGATGACTAAGAAGTAAGAACATCGAAGCTCCGACATTTACCATAGCAACCATTGTTTTACGTTTTAGCAACCGTTACTATGGAGTGGGAAAAGTCAGTTGGAGGTCCATTTTCGGAACTGTTGATGACTAAGAAGTAATAACGTCGAAGCTTCGACATTTAACATAGCAACCGTTGTTTACGTCCTTAGCAACCGTTACTATGGAGTGGGAAAAGTCAGTTAGAGGTCCATTTTCGGAACTGTTGACGACTAAGAAGTAAGAACACCGAAGCTCGGATATTTACCATAGCAACCAACCGTGG
>JAJGQD010000456.1:0-11548 GCA_020882685.1 Aphelinus atriplicis
CGTAGCACGTACACAAGATTATTTTTTCTCCCCTCGATAAGACAAAATCTTCAACACATGCTCTAAAGAGAATTTTCAAACATCTTTTTCTTGGAAACCTTGTTCGAACATTACAAATGGAAAAAATAATATTATTTCAGCCTCAGTCTTTGAAACTTTTTATCTATTATATTTTGTATTCAGAGAAGGATCGCAGGAAGACTATGGTCCGACATGTGGGAAAGTATGCACGCTAATTTACCCCTTCGCTCAGAACGACTCATAGGATTTAATCAATTAAGAATTTTCAAACATGCATCCTCGAAAGAATAATGTTTTCCTAGTTTCCTGCTTCATAATTTTTCATAATCCAAATGGAAAAGCTGAAAAACTATATTACCTGTTGACGAAATAGACAGAATAGCTATAAACTAGACAAAAATGATTTTCATGACTGTGCAAAAAAGTTGACTTTCGGACGTTGTTTTTCTACTCGAGTAATGAGGAACACTGTTCGACTCGGTAGCGAAACGTGATTCTAGGCTCGTGTGAGGTCATTCAAGGTTGATTCCCAATAATCAATCTAGCTTGCAAGAGTGTCTCGATACACTTAATAAGAACATGCGATTTCCTCAGAAAATTAACGCCCACGCGTCGACATTTTTACATTTTTCACGATGAGAATTTAAAGAGCCCAGTCAGCTATATCCATTTATCAGATCAGATATATTCCATCACGACACAGATTTATAGATTTTCTCAACGGTTTATGTGGCACAACTTGAAAAAAGTCAGTTTTTTCCAAAATTTTGACCATATATATGAAAGCCGATTCAATGTTCTTTTGATTGGACATACCTGAAATCGCACCACATTATAATCTCCCGTATTTTTCTCAACGCATTAAAATCACTATTTAAACCATCCATTTTCATGTACATACTTCACGCCCACGCATCAGCATTTTTTAAATTTTCACGATAAGAACTTGAAGCGCTCAATCAGCTCTATCGATCCGTCACAAAAGAATTTTCATCGCGACGCCGATTCATAGATTTTGTCAACGATTTATGAAGCAAAACTTGATAAAAGTCTGTTTTCTCCATATTTTGCGCCCACGTATCAATTTTTCCAAACGTAATTAATAATATTCCTAACAAAATTTCATTTTCCAACAAAATCATGATTCCAATCATAATTTTCATAAAGACGATGATTCATAGATTTTATTAACGATTTATGCTGCACAATTTGCTAAAAATCAGTTTTTTTAATATTTTGCACCCACGCATCCATTTTATCAAACTTCTATTCATAGAATAAGCAAGCTCTTCGATGGATCTATCAATCAGTGAGAACCAAATTTCGTCAAAGGTTCACCTGATAGGACTCATCAGTAAAGTTTTCAGGTGGATCCAACCTTATACGCTTGAGACGAATACTAAGAGTGAGCTATGAACACCCGAATGGACACCCCCCCCCCCTCCCCGATACTATAGCTCAGTAGCTCAGAGAGTCACTCCTGCACGATGCATTTGATCGACAAAAGAAAGAAAAGAACAATCAATCATCGATTTTGTTAATTCTTATTATATGATCAATCCAATGAAAATTCCAATTAATTAATCCAGACGCTGTGAGTAACTTTTGAAAAAAATGTGAGTAAACAATGGGATACAATTTGACTGATAACTACACATACTCGGTTGGACAGAGATAAGAATTTGAAAGAGTCATAAATGTAGCTTTAGTGTAAAAAAAATTTAAAACAATACTCTATTCAATATTTCAAAAAGTTCAGTCTCCCAATGATACCGACTCACGCAAATACACGCAGACACGTTGTGCGCACGGTGTAATAACAAACTCTGTTTTATAGTTTGCAGGAAATGAATATATGTATATATATCCTTTGTCTTCTGGATTTTAAAACTTTTCAAAACCTTTAAAGAAAAATTCTAACTCAACATTATAACAATGCTGTATATTATTTAAAACTGTGAATAAGTCACGGTAATTATACCGAACTTCAATATCACTTTAGTTTTATGTTTACTAGAGACATATTCACTTGTTGAATTCTTATCCACGTCTAACATCGGGGCCCTTTAGGGTGCTTTGTATTTTATATGAACTTAGCCAGTCAGATGAGTGGCTATCGAAGGAATTTTATGAGACTTTCAATTAGCACCCTTTTTGCGGCGATACCTTATAGCCGGAATCTGGGAGATCACATACTCTAATATTTTTCTCTGTCTCCGTTTCATCGATTACCTATACTTTTTTTATGGCATATCAATTAACTATGAAAAACAAATATTCCACATTTTTTTGGTCAAGTTTCCATAAGTGATTGCTGAGGAATTCTATTAAGAAGGTGCCAGTGCCATGAGACACCATGTTAAACTGGACAGTTTTGAGAAATTTTTTACTCGAAAATAAAGTCGATGACCTAACTATTTTAACATATTAATTGTTAATCTATATAGTTAATCTATATCTCGGTAATCTATTCGTGAGTATTCTAGGTGTTTAGTACTAAATTTTCAATCTTTTTCCATAAGTAATTAAAACTCGCTGGAACCACCTTAAATTGTACAGATTGAACTTTTTGAAATACTATGAAGGATCTCGTCCAGTTTTCTCAAAAAATTGGTGGCAATTAACATCTGTTCGTCTATTCGACAACTGTGACTAGAAATTCGACTAAACGCATTTGCGTTCGATTTCCAGATCCCTTGATATTGATAATGCACGTTAGCAGAAATGACAAAGGATATACATATTCATTTCCTGCAAACTATAAAACAGAGTTTGTTATTACACTTGCGCACATCGTGTCTGCGTGTATTTGCGTAAGTCGGTATCATTGGGAGACTGAACTTTTTGAAATATTGAATAGAGTATTGTTTTAAATTTTTTTTACACTAAAGCTACATTTATGACTCTTTCAAATTCTTATCTCCAACCGAGTATGTGTAGTTATCAGTTAAACAAACTGTATCTCATTGTTGACTCACTTTTTTTCAAAATTTCTCACAGGGTTAGCAGTAAGTAATTGAAATTTTTATTGGATTGATCATAAATAATTAGAATAAAAAAATTTGATGGTGAAATGTTTTATTTCGTTTTTTTTCGTCGATCAAATGCATCGTGCAATAGTGACTCTGAACTTTGGTGTTGAGGGAACGGGATATTTATTCATGTGATAATGGCTGAAGTCGTATATTATACTGACAAAATTTCTATCGTTATTTTATTAATAACTGCATATAATATAATTGATACCCTTTATTGAATCGTTTAATAATTTTAGATTATAATACCTACAATTATTACGTATTATAGCTTACTATTAGTATAAGTCTCAAGCGTATAAGATTGGATCCACCTGAAAACTTTATTGATGAGTCCTATCAGGTGAATCTTGGACGAAACGTATTCATTTGGTATTAATTTGTATGTAAAAGTACCTTATAAACAATTACTACTGACAAGCGGTTTTTTATACTTCTAGAATATAAAAATAGCATTGAATATAGGCCTTTACATATTAAAATCGGATAATTGGGTTTCGAAATATTGTTGGCTTAAAGTTGAAGTACGTTCACGGCAAAACTATTTTGAGTTTAACGATAGTGAAAAGTGTTTCGTATAGCTTGAAGAATAATTTTTTCAAGTATAGTGTATCATTTACGTGAGTTATGCGTTTAACAACGCGTGGGTTCAAAATGAGCGCGTGACCTTTGATCGACTATATCTTAGCTTCTGTTTGTAAGTAGAGAATAATTTACTATCTAAAATAGTAGAGAATTCATAATTTGAGATTTAGAGAGTAAGTCTATCAAAGAGTTTAGTATTCGGTCTGGGCTCGTATTAATAATAAAAAAAAAAAAATAAGTCTGGCAAAAATATTGGCGTTAAGCCTGGGGACACTTGCCAAACTTACTAGGAGAGTCGGCACACCCTTTGGGTCACCGATCACGATGAAACTAAGTGAGATGGTTCAAGTGTGATGGGTCCTTTAAAAGCTTTTATCTCAAGTCACGAAGTCTAACGTTTTGATTTGCAGTTAAGATATTCTGTCAATTCATTCGATTTTATACATTTACAGTACATCTATATTTATGACTTTTTGTATATATATTATATATATATATATATATTATATATATATATATATAGATGTACTGTTCATGCTTCAAATGAAACGTGTTTGACGAAATATAAGCAATTATATACCCTAGAATTATCTCACAGAGTTTCATCCTGGTTGGTTTCCCAAAGGTTGTGCAGCCACTCCTAGTTAGTTGGGTAAATTCGCAAGTCTGGCATAGTGGCCAATGCGAGACTTCGGCCAGACTCATGCCAGACGTGCCTCGTCAAACTTGCGCCCGTCTTGGGGCTGACATAAATTTTTACACGGGGACGCTCCGTGTCAGTATGGCTGTCCGGTCACGCTTTGATTGTTACTCTCTTCGCGCGAGAGCCCGCGCGCGCCTTTTTTTTCCCTCTCCCTTCTTTTTCCCCACTTTTTATTTCATTACGAGTGAGAGAACAGGTGTGCCCGCGATGGATGGCAGATTCCATTTTCATATTCTTCGTTATGAGGAGGAGAAGGAGGCACGTATGGCTCGGGGGAGGGGGAGATGCTTTTTATAGGGCACGTATATACGCGCGCTACGTGCAGTTCGATGAGAGATGCAAATCCATAATGTATGCGGTGCATCGGTTTGCATTACACAATCGTACATTATTTTCCCACCGCGGTGTCGCTCGTCGCAGATTGACGGCGGGCAAAACATATTTAATCGGCGCTCGGGCCGTTATTACAGGTCTGGTTCTCGAATGGTATATACTCGTCGAATTAATTTTCCCGCGCGTATTCCGTCATGGATCTGTTTTTCCGTCAGCTCTTTGTCGCGGGGCGAACCCAAGTAAAAAAAAAACATGTCAAGTTTTTATCCAGATTATATACAGATTATATACAAAAGTGATTATATATAAAATGTATATAATATGTATATAAAAATCAGGCCAAGTAAAAGAAATCAACATTCTGTTGCACAGTGCGTGGGATTTTGTTGAAAATGTTATCGACTGCTTGTAAATTATGCACACTAATGCCATTTTTTCGTATAAGTAACTTTATAGCTAAAAAGCAGTCGTAAGATGCGGTTAACTGCCGATATACGTGAAGTACGAATCACACGTACTTTATTTTTTCCAACAGTGATCCTCGCATGTTTTTTGAGGATTGATATTTTACAGATTTCATAGCCTCAAATTTAATCAAGTTTTTAACTGGCTCCTATCAATATTATATACAGATTATATATAATCACTTTTGTATATAATCTGTATATAATCTAGATAAAAACTTGCCATGTTTTTTTTTTACTTGGGATGCCAAGTCGTACATGGAAATATTTCATGGGAAAGATCTTTTTTCGAGGGGTATAGCGCACCCGTTCTTTGAGAAGATAGACCGTTTCGAACGTATAAAAACTGAAGCCAAGAGTGAGAGAGCGGCGCGTGCGTCTCTATTACGCATCTGCGTTCATTATACATATTGCCCGTTATTTATAACGTATCATTACAACTCGTTACTCCGTGAGTATCCTCGGTCCTACAAGGAAATCGTGAAAAACATTTCTTTAAAAATACGCTCTCGTATACATATACGTGGGACTGAAAAGGAGGAAATAACCACTTGAAAAACTTAGCGTCGGAGGTTCCCGAGCAAAGGGAGAAAAAAGAGTGAAAGATACAATCGAACAGCTTGAGTTATGATTGCAAAACCTCGAGTAGTGAATTCACGCGCCAGCAAAGAGACTCCAGGATATTATCTCTTGACAGACGAATTTTGTTGATTTTCACTCGGTGCGTTCAAAGATATTCTCGAAACAAATTTGAGTCGTAATTATGTAATTCGCGTTTAAAATAATGTACGCCACGGTAACGTGTCCCATCGAATGTTACAGCCAGGCTGCTGAAAAATCAAACTCTGCACAATGCATACGAAATGCCAGAGCGGTTCGCAAAAAAAAACTTTCCCTACCTAAATTAATGAACGATGATCGCATGAATATTACGCACTCCGGGATGATTGCTCGGGTAGCTCGGAGAGAAGATATCCGAGCGGAGGAATGAAATTAATGAGCTGCGAACACGGTTCAAAATGTTTAATTACGGGCAAATTGAATGAATTACAAATTCATACGTACCCGGAAATAATTTGCCGCCGCGGAATCTGAATGATCGTCCATCCATCAGTGCGAATAGAATTTTACGGACCCAAAATTTAATCGCATCAGATTACGAGCCGAGTCGGACACGGATATACCGCGTCCGCGGTCGCTTATCGCGCGCAATAACTTTTCCCCAAGACGCGAGCAGCGGCATCTCCCTTGGACGTATATGTATATACATAATTCCAAAAGCGCAGATCGATATCTAACGATGACTTCGTCGCCAATCCGCGGTAGTCTCCCGATCGGCCGTCCAATCACGGTGACGACTCGGTAAAAGCGATCCATAATTCAATAACAAGCCTTTGGCTGCTGAATATCTCTTCGCCGCAGTATTATGACCTATTCTCGCTGCGAGAGAGCAGCAGGTTGTGAAGGGTCGCGGACTTTCCCCATAAATCGCTCGCCGCGTTGTCCGCTGCGTCCCCCGGAAAATCCCTTGCGATTATCATCAGGTGCGATTACCCGGTTCATTAGCGCGTCGGCAACGTGAGTCGGCGCCTATCTCGAGATCCTCTCTTTCCTCCGGGGGGGCTTCTTTCTTGGCCACGCCAAGCGGGGGCGATACCCGTCCGGGGAAAATGAAGCAACAAGATTGATGAGACCGATGAATCGCATTAGCCAAGGTGAGCTTTACAATATTCACTTGGTCTCAGGCTCACTGGCTCATGGTTATCACCCTTTCAGTGGCCGTACTTGTGATTAACCTTGCCGAGACGTGTCGATTCAAATGGAACGTCTGCAGCTCTATACTCCGTGTGGCCACGAGCGATTGAGAATTCTGATAGAATCATAAGATCGTAAGAGCTTCCAATAGCTAAATTTGTGGATTCATTTTTGGTATAAATTTAAGTAAAAACACAAGTCATTAAACCGCTTCCCACTCAATATTTACGTTCCGTTACTTTTCCGGTGACTCTAATGGTGATTCTAATGCGACGGCTGATAGGTGGTACACACACACACACACCCATACGTGGGCCCCGTGATTTCATACATCGCTAATAAAATGTTTCGGGCTGGTAGGGAAAAGGAAAACTGCCGGCCCGAATTAAATCATCCGGTAGAAACTCTTTCGTTCGCATACACAACCTAATATTCAATAGCCGAGGAGAATTTTCTCCGGTAACACGAGGACAGTGAGTAATGCAAGTGTGCAGGTATCATGTGGCTACTTAACTGCTTCATAATATTTGCTCGCTCGCGCGCTGAACTTTCATGCGAATGGCCCCGAGAGTAGATACGCTGTTTTGATTATTCATAGCGGAGAGAGTTCTCTCCTAACGGCGCGAATACTCACGGATAATCCACGCGGTCCCGGTGGCACTCTCGCAGTGCGACTGTAATCGTGGCGTTTCTAAGGTAGCGCGGCCTCGCGAGAGTGAATCATTTCTATCCATACGTCAATATTTTATCTCGCTTGGTAGTCGACAATTTTCCAGTAGTATAATGCGTTCCAAAGATTCTGTCAATTACTCAATTTTTTAACAGCTAACATGGCATTTTGCTTTCTCAAAGAGAAAGCTTTGTAATGGGGTAAAAATTGACCCATCGAATCGGACTTCGGAACCTCGATTTTCGTAATCCACGGGTCGAAAAACATGGAAATCCAAAAATGTCTGTATGTATGTATGTATGTATGAGTGTGCATCCCGTTTTTTTTTTCGTTCACGATAACTCTCGGAGGAATTGTCCGATCGTCTGGAAATTTTGCACACAGGTTAGTCGCCGCAAAATCTCGGCCGAGTTCAATTTTCAGCCAAATCCGTTGTTCATTTCCATGGCAACCGTATCTTGCGTGTTTTTGATAAGTTCCCATATAATTCATGATAAATGATCATTTGGGTTTGTATATTTATGAGATTCTATAAGAATCAAGTAGACATTTCCCGTAGAAACCATTGTTTATTTCTCTAGCAACCGCTGTTTATATCCCTTGCAACCGTAACTAGGGAATGGGAAAAGTCAGGTTCAATTGCAATACTTTGAGAAAGCATACTGCTGAGGCACTTGGCAGCGGTTTTTTTTAAATGTTCCTTTTCCAAATGTGCATCGACAACATTAAACCACTCTTTAAGGGCTTCTTCATTGGCAGATGAACTACTTAAATACTATAGTATTCAAGTTTTGACAAACTCTAGACGTTACTTGGGGGTGCCTTGCCATGAAACTGTTATACCACATCCTTCCTGGCATATTATTTTTAAAAGGTGTTTTTCTTCCAGTTTCAATAACAATTTTCCGAACACTTTGTTGAAGCATAAGCTTTGTTATTGGAAAACCTTTCGCACCGCAATACAAAATCCAATCAACTATCTGTTTCTCTTCTTCAAAAGATAAGTAAGTCGTGGGGCCTCGAGCAGCTTCAATCGGAATAACAAAGTTATATTTTGCTTGAAGAGTACTCTTTGGAACGTTAAATTTAGTAGATGCTTTTCGTAGGGAGACTCCATCACTTACTTCTTGTAATGCATGAAATACATTCTCTTGTTTATACTTTTTACCGCTCTTCGTGCCAGCTTTTTTCATTTTTTTTTCTTTTGCCTAGACATGGTTTTAAACTGCAAATATATAGAAATTGAAAATTGAATTATCCCATGTTGATAGATATTTGAAGAAAGCAAGTACAGTAAGTAAGTGAACTAACCAAAAAAGAAATATAAAAACAAGAAAGACATATAAACGTCAAAAGAGGTTATATTTTTCGACGTAAAATAATTACACTAACCTACTGTTTTACATAACCGTATTTGATTTATTTATACTTATTGTCGATGCGTGTAACATAATATTACTTATTTTATCAATACTTACAGGTATCTTAGTTTTTTTTTTTTTTTCCTTCCAGAGGTTATCCTCACAAGGAGATGTACCCAAGGTATCTTAGTTGATAAATAGAATTTTCCGCTGGATAGTAAGTTGCGTAAACACGTGGCCAGCTACACATGCACGCTCGGGTAACCGTTGGCTCAGTCACTGGCCGGACGGTCAGTTACTGATACGTGACACGTTTTGGCGTGCTAGTAAATAGCCACTTGAATTTTCAATTAAAAATTTGTAAAAATAACGAAAATCAAGTTTTCATCTTATTCTAGTGTCAAAGAGAATTGAAGGTCCGGATCGAATAAGGCGCACTACGCTCGAACCCATGTGTGGCGGTCTGAAGTGGGGATATTTCCAACTAAAAATTGAAAGTACAAAATTCAAAATTTTTAACATACCATCGGATTTGTCTTATTTAGGCGCACGTTTTACATTTACAATTTTTATGTGTGGATTATTCTTTTCGAGATAAATAACTATTTCTGACATTTTCATTACGCTCGAAAATAATTATTTTTTTGACTTCAACTCGTCAGTACTCAGCCGGAAAATCATGGAATGAGTTCAAATTTTCCATGTACCATGAGACAACATTCGTGATTCTAATGGACCAAGTCAATTATTGAAAAAGTCTATTTGTTGAACATTATCGACCACTTGATAAAAAAAAATTAGCTCCACAATTCCTAAACTTTGCGAAGAAAAAGTGTGTGAGGAAAGTCGAGCCACGAAATATAATAAATATAATCAAGTCAGTTTTCTACAAAGTTTCAAATGAATCCATCAATAAATTAGTGAGATATAGAAGATAAACGAAAAATTGTGCTGTGAGCGCCCCGCCGCCCGCTTCAACACTCCGACGCTCTCAGCGACTCTCATTTCAAACGACTGTAACGGCACACCGTACGTCGTCCTGTGCTATAGTGCGGCGCGGTGTTTGAAATGAGAGTCGCTGAGAGCGTCGGAGTGTTGAAGCGGGTAGGCACTTACAGCGCTAATTTTCGTTTATCGGCTATATCTCACTCATTTATTGAGGAAATCCTATGAAATTTTTTTAAAAAACTTACTTGATTATTAACGATCAACTTTGTCGCTGGAAGTTTTTCGTGGCTCGACTTTCCTCACACACTTTTTCTTCGCAAAGTTTAGGAATTGTGGAGCTAATTTTTTTTTTATCAAGTGGTCGATAATGTTCAACAAATAGACTTTTTCAATAATTTACTTGGTCCATTAGAATCACGAATGTTGTCTCATGGTACATGGAAAATTTGAACTCATTCCATGATTTTCCGGCTGAGTACTGACGAGTTGAAGTCAAAAAAATAATTATTTTCGAGCGTGATGAAAATGTCAGAAATTGTTATTTATCTCGAAAAAAACAATCCAAAAATTAAAACTGTAAATGTAAAACATGTGCGCTTAAAAGAGACAAATCCGATGGTAAGTTGAAAATTTTTAATTTTGTTCTTTCAATTTTTAGTTAAAAAATTTCTCTTCTTCGTACTGCCACATCTGGGTCCGAGAGTAGTGCGCCTTATTCGATCCGGACCTTCAATTTTATTAATACTTTGCTAACGAGCACTAATACTTTTCCAACGGATTCGTATTTCGTAGCCTTAAGGTGGCTTAGGCGCTCAGTGCCGAATCATATGCTTGGTTCCGAGTGGGCCCCAGATAACACCATGGTATATTGATATATATTGAGCATGAATTTTATCTTTATTAATTTCCATCGCATTGAAGAGCAATTAAACTAAAAAACTATAGAATAATAATTATTATTCATGAAACTTGGAACTCTACCCTTGAAACTATATACATTGAGACGGCCCTGATCTGATGAAACTGGCAACACTGTAAGCCATATACAGTGCTCTGGTCGGTAATCGGTATTATAGTGACGGTATTATCGCAATTTAGCGACGACATTGGGACTTTTGAGAGAGCTAAGGTTGTTTGTTAAAGGCTTTTGTGGTAGCCTACTCTTATTCAAGTCTATATATATTTGGTTTTGAACACTGCATTCGAAATTGCCGCCGACGATGTTGCCAAATGCCACATTTGTTCCGGGCATGCGCAGGACTCACTATTTATTATGATGAAACTTCGTTTCCATTCATTCCACGTACATTTTATCTCTTATTTGGCCCGCAACCCATGTTTTTTATGATAATGACGTATACCCTGTCAAAAAAGCTATAATTTCCTATTTTTTGATAATTTTCTGTCCATTTATGTTCAAATAAGAGTCATTTCTTGGCCAAGGCCCATAAGAGCGTGTGTAATAATAACGTTTTTCTGAACGAGTTTTTCTCGTTCAAATGGTCGGCAAGCCTATTATTTTGTAGATGTTATCAAAAGTTAAGCAAACGAACTATGTTATTCTGCAGTTATTCATGATTCTGTCCATTTAGACAAATTCGCCCAAGCCACCTTAACAAAACTCGGCCATAACCTTAAGTTGCCTACTTAACATTGTATACGTGGTCTGCATG
>JAJGQD010000457.1:0-11026 GCA_020882685.1 Aphelinus atriplicis
GTATGGTGTGAGATGTTAAATTTACCTCGCCTGCTTTTATCTGCTTCAGTTTTGCAATAATCATCTTAGGATCCTTTAAATGCATTATCTTAGAATAGTAAGTTTGATCCAAGTGATTTATTAGGATGTCACGAGTTCTGAACTTGTGATCCTCAAAAACTGACTCATCCATACGCAAAGTGCTGTTCTCATCAATGGTATGTGAGAGGTTACAAGCTCTCAGTTCTGACACAAAATAATCCAAGAAATGTTCAAATCTCATCTCATTTGTTAGTTTATAATCTCTTTTCATATTAGCACTTTTAATAAATTCTAGTTTCAAAGTATCATGATTGTCTCTACTTTGGAAGTTATCTTTATTTTGTGTCCGAGCCGAAGTTTCCTTAGCTGAATTTCTCGCATCTGAATTTTTACTTTGTTCACTCATCTTTACTGAATTGGAATTTTTGTTATTATTTCTCACCTGTTCATCATCTTCAGAAATACTTAGGCTCTCATCTTCACTCTCCTGTCTGTTGTTCAGGCTTGTCAAACCCTTGACAATGTCATTGATCTTGTCAAGTTGTTCTGCATAGTCCTCTCTGATGGTATTCATCAGGTCTCTGAACTTGATGCTTTGAGTCGTTCTCTCCTTTTGACTCATCTTTAACTCCTCTTCAAGTTTTGCTAACCTCTGATCATTAATGGCTTCTTTCTTTTCCATTATGTCCATCAGCCTAGAGGTATTGTCGGAAAGACCCTCGACAAAGTCTGATGTCCCCAAGAGTTTTGTTTCGAGTACGGCAATCCTCTTTGCCGTATCATCAACTATTTGGGATTCAAGGGACTTATTTTAATTATTCTCGAATGATTGGTGTGTTTGAAATTTGTTAGATTTCAAAAATTTGAGGTTAGGTGCAACCTTTTGGTTGCTCACTATTCTCAATTCGTTTTTACCTTTTTGCTTTACGCTCTCGACCATGGACTCAATTTTGTTGAGCTTTGACATGATGGTACCCTCCAACTCATCTTTCTCCTCTTCTCTCTCATCTTTCTCCTCATCACTCTCATCTTTCTCCTCATCACTCTCATCTTTCTCCTCATCACTCTCACCTTTCTTCTCATCTTTCTCTCCTTCACTACTCTCATCTTTATTCTCATCTTTGGAGGTACCTTGTCCACGAGTCGAGTCGTCCTCTGACTCCGCCCTTGGCATAACGGCCGGTAACTCTGCTAGGACGAATTCATCATACCACTTGGTTATGTCGTTCCATTGGTCCTTGCTCAACATCCTTTTTCCTGCAGATTAATGATACACTTAGCCAATAATTTTAAAATTTTTGTACTCGAGATTTTGTTACATGATCATGTTTGCCATAGGTCGTCTTCAAATAAGTTTACCGAACTACAAGCATAACTTAATTCAAAGATTGAATGAACAAACAAGAGTGGCTGAACACAAGACATTCCGAATGTTCATTCCAGTTAGACAGCTTATGCGTACCGAACACAAGCACACATCCGCCATCCAACCGGTCAGAGATATATTTATACAATAACATTGTAAATTTATATTAATTGGATTTTTCCAGCAAAGGATATATTTATTTACACTGATCAGGTGTTTATTTTCCAAGAGTGCTCCCAATTATTATGTATATATGTATGTGTATATATGCTAGCCTATATACACACATATGCACTTTTTATTTATAAAATTGTCTCATCTCATCTTAAATGTTTAACATTATTTACCTGAAGTATAGGGTTCACCCTTTTCAGGTATCAAAGTGAGTTCATCCCCATCAATTTCAATCATAATATTTTCCCCCTTATGATTTATGTCAAGGTGGAAGAAGCTCGTCAGCACCTCCCACGCCGACATTTCTCTCAAGGTAGCTGTGGATAGAAAATCAAGTTAATTTAGAATTAATTATATTAGACACAACTTCTCATCTCGTGCAATTGCTTAATTAATCACACGTATACATATGGGCAATTCTCTGTGGGATCGAACATGAAAAAATTAGATTTGGCTCAAAATTTTTTTGTAAGTTCTTGGGCATCAAGCCGATTTCCCAGAATTTTTTTAGATTTTTTCGAGCACTTTAACCCCCTTTAATAAATAGGCAAAGTTGCTGATTTTGCTGTTTTTGCATTTTCAACCTTCATTTACACCCTGAAAATGACCTCTGAGGCAAAAAATGAATGGGACACTTTTTTCTGCAAATTGCCTGAATTTTATAGAAAAATTATCTCCAAGGTCATTGGAGCACATTAAGTACCCCACATTACCAATTGGAGCCTCTATTTTTGTACCCTGGGAGTTCGCTCGTCAAGCCCGATACCACATGGGTACTAAAAGTTGGCCCAACTCATACCACATACAGCCTATATAGTGAAAAAATGGGCCTGGACTCTGGAAGCTCCCAAAAAATTAATATATTAACTAAAATAGGGGTAAAAACAGGCTAAAATGACTATTCAAGGGGAGCCTTGTACCGCCAACACTTCCAATACTTTCCAAACACTTGTCTGTGGTATTATTACTATTATCCACTGTAAAAACTCACATTCTATCATACTAATACATATCCTGAGTTGTCAATATCATATTTATATAGATCAAGCATTACTATACTACTTGACGCCACCTAACTTCCAGTAGTTACATGTATTGATGGTCAATATATTGGCTCTATTGTGTTAAAATGTACAAGAAACTACTAATAAAGTACATTGTCATGAATTGCATTCACTCGATAAGAAAGATTAATCCAGAAAGTAAATTGTAAGCTGTGCATTACACGTACACCTTATAACACACTAGGCAGTGCATAGATATCATATGATTTTTTTAATATCAACAAGAAAATGTTGAAGTTCACTAAACATGGGTAATATTCATGGATGTGGGACTCATGAAATCCACTCATATTGTATAAACTGCATAGCTGAGGTCCAGGCAGCTATTGCCTGGTGGGCTCAAACTACAACTTCAAGTTATTTACTCATGGAATTAGCTAATGTGAATCAATCCACTTGAGAGTATGATCACTGAATGCGCAATTTGATAAGGAATTCAAATATATATAGTTTGCCTGTGTTTAAATGACTTTATAAACCACTTTGTGAACGTTATACTTGCCAATACTGGAGACTTGTACGACCCATGTATGGCACAGGTTAGGTTACCGACCATAGACTTTTAGACATGCAAAGCTACTTTGGAAGCTCAAAACTCATTTCTGGACAGGCAAACTATATATATTTGAATTCCTTATCAAATTGCGCATTTAGTGATCATACTCTCAAGTGGATTGATTCACATTAGCTAATTCCATGAGTAAATAACTTGAAGTTGTAGTTTGAGCCCACCAGGCAATAGCTGCCTGGACCTCAGCTATGCAGTTTATACAATATGAGTGGATTTCATGAGTCCCACATTCATGAATATTACCCATGTTTAGTGAACTTCAACATTTTCTTGTTGATATTAAAAAAATCATATGATATCTATGCACTGCCTAGTGTGTTATAAGGTGTACGTGTAATGCACAGCTTACAATTTACTTTCTGGATTAATCTTTCTTATCGAGTGAATGCAATTCATGACAATGTACTTTATTAGTAGTTTCTTGTACATTTTAACACAATAGAGCCAATATATTGACCATCAATACATGTAACTACTGGAAGTTAGGTGGCGTCAAGTAGTATAGTAATGCTTGATCTATATAAATATGATATTGACAACTCAGGATATGTATTAGTATGATAGAATGTGAGTTTTTTACAGTGGATAATAGTAATAATACCACAGACAAGTGTTTGGAAAGTATTGGAAGTGTTGGCGGTACAAGGCTCCCCTTGAATAGTCATTTTAGCCTGTTTTTACCCCTATTTTAGTTAATATATTAATTTTTTGGGAGCTTCCAGAGTCCAGGCCCATTTTTTCACTATATAGGCTGTATGTGGTATGAGTTGGGCCAACTTTTAGTACCCATGTGGTATGGGGCTTGACGAGCGAACTCCCAGGGTACAAAAATAGAGGCTCCAATTGGTAATGTGGGGTACTTAATGTGCTCCAATGACCTTGGAGATAATTTTTCTATAAAATTCAGGCAATTTGCAGAAAAAAGTGTCCCATTCATTTTTTGCCTCAGAGGTCATTTTCAGGGTGTAAATGAAGGTTGAAAATGCCTCTGAAAATGCAAAAAACAGCAAAATCAGCAACTTTGCCTATTTATTAAAGGGGGTTAAAGTGCTCGAAAAAATCTAAAAAAATTCTGGGTAATCGGCTTGATGCCCTAGAACTTACAAAAAAATTTTGAGCCAAATCTAATTTTTTCATGTTCGATCCCACAGAGAATTGCCCATATGTATATATATTCGTGTGTATATATATGCACGCGCATATGTATAGTGTAAATCGGTCAACACTCGTAGCGCGCCTCTATTTATTTTCGAGATCGAGCGGCGACAACGATACTCCGGGCGCAGGGACCGATTCCGTAGCCGATGGATGGCCCAAGCTCCACCAAGGTTTTTTCTACGTATTTTGAGCTGCTGAACACGAATTTCGAGGGTGGACAGCCGGGAAATGGGCAGGAAAATTTTTATCGAGGATTTTCCGAGAGCGACAGAAAAATCAACATTTTTGTAAAAAAAAAAATATCTACATATTCTCCATGGAATTCTGCACCAAAAAGGTCTCTATAAATTTTTCACGAAAATGCGCCGTTTCCGAGTAAAAAATTCCCAAAATTTGAGAAAATGCGATTTTCCCGATTTTCAGAGTGCTGCTACTCAGTCACCCCACAATATTTTCCAGTCCACCAGGTCTTGAACTATTGCTTTGGGTCTTAACTAGAGATATCAATAGATTTGGAGCAGGAAAAATGACCCATTCCGATTTCCCAGCATTTATTTTCCGGGTACCTCCAGCGCGCGTAAATTGCGCTTAATCACATACTAAAGGGTTCCAAGATTGTATCGATGGTCGGATTCGATACAATTTTACTCGTAAATGTTTTCCGCTTTATTTAAAATCTTTCCAAGTCCATTTTTCTCACGGAAACTTGGAAAATCTGTCGGAAAACTCCTATCGTTTTCCTGAAAATTCATTTTTTTGTAAAACAAAAAATCCTATCATATTCCATTTAAAATGATATGAAAGAAAGCTCTCTTGAGTTTTTCACGAGAAAATATATTTTTCTAATAAAAAAATTATTGATAGGTCCCTTTTGCGACGAATAACGTTTCTCAATGGAATCAGAAAACATACAAAGAATTTAATGGTTCGACTGACTGAAATGAAATATTCTTCTTCCTTCGAATTCTTTTTCCATTCATTTGAGTTTATTTTCACACGTATCGTGGCAGCACTTTAAAAATCGGGAAAATCGCATTTTCTAAAATTTTGGAAATTTTTTACTCGGAAACGACGCAATTTCATGAAAAATTTATAAAGACCTTTTTGGTGCAGAATTCCATGGAGAATATGTATATATTTTTTTTTTTACAAAAAAATGAATTTTCAGGAAAACGATAGGAGTTTTCCGACAGATTTTCCAAGTTTCCGTGAGAAAAATGGACTTGGAAAGATTTTCAATAAAGCGGAAAACATTTACGAGTAAAATTGTATCGAATCCGACCATTGATACAATCTTGGAAAACACTGTAGTATGTGATTAAGCGCAATTTACGCGCGCTGGAGGTACCCGGAAAATAAATGCTGGGAAATCGGAATGGGTCATTTTTCCTGCTCCAAATCTATTGATATCTCTAGTTAAGACCCAAAGCAATAGTTCAAGACCTGGTGGACTGGAAAATATTGTGGGGTGACTGAGTAGCAGCACTCTGAAAATCGGGAAAATCGCATTTTCTCAAATTTTGGGAATTTTTTACTCGGAAACGGCGCATTTTCGTGAAAAATTTATAGAGACCTTTTTGGTGCAGAATTCCATGGAGAATTTGTAGATATTTTTTTTTTTACAAAAATGTTGATTTTTCTGTCGCTCTCGGAAAATCCTCGATAAAAATTTTCCTGCCCATTTCCCGGCTGTCCACCCTCGAAATTCGTGTTCAGCAGCTCAAAATACGTAGAAAAAACCTTGGTGGAGCTTGGGCCATCCATCGGCTACGGAATCGGTCCCTGCGCCCGGAGTACGAAGCTTGGTTATGCGCGGAGAGTCAGGCGCGCCGACACCGTAAACCGTTTGTTTACGTTCGCCCCTACGCCCTGGCCAGTAGCGCAAGCGAGAGTCGAGCGCGCCCCCTTCCCCTCCGCGCGCGTGCAAGAGTGCCGGCCGGCAACACGTTGTCGCGCGCTTCCGAATTCTCGGAAACTTAACGGTCGATCAACAGTGATCGACCGTCCCTGCGCACCGCTCATCTCGTCGCACCGAGGACCTCGCCTTTCTTGCGCTCTCGGTAATTGCGCCTCTGAGCGATCTCGTCCTTCGCCCCGCGACGATTGAAAAACGTCGCGCGGCGGAAAGCCTCGTGCGCGCCTTCTTGCTCTCGCGCCGCGGCAAAACAATAGTCGCGCGCTTCCGAGAACTCGCGCCGCGGCAAAACACCATCGTCCCGGTTCACGTGTCGAACAGCAAACGATCGCGTGCCCCGGCGCGCGCCGCTCACCTCACCGCACCGAGGATCACGCCCTCGCCAACGTCCCCGAGCACGTGCCTCGACGCCGCGGTCCGCAACGCGCAATGCGAAGAACCCGAGCCTCGCGCTCCGACGAACGCAATCGTCGCGCGATGAACGGGCCCCGCCACGGCGCCGAACCCACGTCACCGATCGCGCACCGCACCAGTAAGCACTGCTACCTACTTGAACTCTCCGGGGTCGGCATGCTCGATCCGCCAGCTTCTCCGTGGTCCGACATCCTCTCGACCTGGTTGCTCGGTGAAGGGAAGGGGGGCTGTCGGGAAACTAGTGTCTCTCTTCGTCTCGCCTTTCGCACCACACAGCTTCACTTACCACTCGGAAACACTTTTACGCGCAGTGGACGCGGGCCTTTCCCATAACCTGATGGTTATTTCGTGGGGCAGGTGAATAAAAAGGCGTTCCGAGTAGTTTTAACAAAGGTTTATTAGCCGTACGCGCCTTCTCCTTACAAACACCCGTAAGCTTCCGTGCTTCTCGGCAGTCGCGAGACTAGTGGCGATCGGCGCGACAGCGCCAGCGCTCGCCGTGTCCGGCGGAGAGGGGAGGAGGGCCGAATGATATATATGTACATATCCAACACTTTTATATACATATACCAATTTACATATATATATATATATATATATATATATATATATATATATATATATATATATATATATATATCCATAACACTAATGACTTTTGAACTTAATTATGAAAAATGTTATATTCTTATGTTTTATTGTTCTTGACATATTTGTTCAATGTATTAATATCTTCCGAGAAGAAATGGTTGACTCTAGCTTTGGACGTTTCCGCTTCCAATTTGTCTTGAGTCATTTTCGGGTTATTCTTCCTCAGATACCATTGATAGGCTTCTGAAATATATTTATCATTAGTTATATGACCATATTTCCAATTTCCTTTCGATGTTTCTAATTCTCTTGTCAATCTCAAATAGAAATAAAATAATAACAATTTACGGGATTATAAGAATTCAATCTGTCTATACTCACTTCTTACTGCATCCGTTTTTTCTGGAGTTATTATTCTCCTTATGTGCACACCCTCCGGTGTACGTGTTTCAATTTTTGTTGATACACATCGTTTGATGAGTTCTTCTTTGCTATAAAAATAGCGCAGCAACTGCTTACAGAATTCGCTGCCTGAGCTCTGTTTTTTAATTATCTTCCATTTATCCTGAGTCACACTCAAATTGTGCCTCAGGTATACCATCTACCAAAGGAAAACATGTTTACTGCAAAATTGTTTCGATATTCAGATCAACATATTTGATGGAGTACTTACTTTTGAATTTGTAGTAGTGTCTGTAAAAACCTCTCCGAATTTCATAGGTCCAGTATTTGGCATGAGGGCATTAACATCCACTTTTTTTTTTTGGAACTGGCGAGTCATCTGATTCTAGAAAAGTAAATAAAGTATCTTCATTCATTTTTTATGTCTGCAAGTAATAAAGCTGATTGCGAGCAATGATGAATAAAATACTGATTATTCTCAAATATCATTGTGAATTAGAATTAGGAAGTTTTTTACATCCACAAGTTTTAAACGATAATTATTCATTTATCAGGCTTATTAGACCATCCCAAATTTATTGAGAAGTGAGATAGCGAGATAAAAATCATTGTGAATTTTTTATGAGTATGCTCTCTTTAAGATGCTTAGTGATTCAATAAGGAATATTAATCTTTAATCTTTGGAATACTATTACATTATTTCTATTTTCTATATTTAATTCAGTCAACCCACCTGATTTCCTCTTCAGCTCTTTCTTTTTTTCTTTTGAATTTTTACATAAACTTTCATCTTCTTCATCTTCTTCATCGAATAGCCTTTGTGAGAGTTCTATAACGTGTCAAGAAATAAAGAGTTTTAAAATTATGTGCGCTGTCACATTGTATATTATTATTACTAGGTTACTCACTGGAACATTTACGACTCGTCGTTGGGGTGCTACACTCGTTAAGGCACTCTGAAAATTATGAAAATTTTATTTTCTTCATCTTACTGTTGAATAAAGATAAAACTTTTGTATGTTTAGCAATCATCGGAAAAACGAGTGAACCAATCCAAACTGACTACCGAATTTCAGGTCATTTTATCAATGATTTCCCAGAAGCTCCCAGCCTTAAATACTTAAGGGGTAATATACCTTTGTGACTTTTTTTCCATTTCTTTTTATTGGCTTAAACACTCCATAAACTATCTAAAAATGATATGAAAAGTCGATCAAGTGGGGGGAGAAGTTCTAAGTGCCTCAAGAAATCGATTCTCTGAACGAAGTCGTATAGTATTAGTATTGTACTCAAAACTTTGAACGCGTTAATCTCGGAACCGTCTTTTTTGACATTAGCGTACCGATAGCGCCGTCAATTTTCAACCGATTCACTTGAAATTTTAAATGTAGCTTGGAAACATGATTTTTAAGGGAAGTACGTAGGATTTTCTCGATATTTTGATTTTTACCGATTTTATGGCCGATTTTCGATCGATTTTTTCGCGAAAAAAAAAGAAAAATTCAAATTGACGCCATTTGGCCCCAAATTCGATTTTCGAAAAAAATCCTACGTAATTCCCTGAGTTTTTTATTTTACTTCAATACCCCGTTCGATTTTTTGTTCTAAGGTCAAAATTGTGACCTGTAGCGGTACGCTAGTGGAGAAAAAGTAAAAAAATTTTTTTTTCTTTGACGAGCTGGTACGCCGCCATTTTGTATTTTTTAGAAAAAAAAAGTGTGTTTTCGGTAGCTGGAGAGTAGTACTTTCATATGCAACAAACCCCATATTCCTAGGATTTTTCCTGCGCTTATGGTAAGTGTTTGAAAATCACCTCGAAATCGGAGGTCACAAAGGTATATTACCCCTTAATCCTCTACCACATATAAAATTTTCAAGAACGTGATAACGAATTTATTTTTACTTTTTTTCCAAGCAAAATCGCCCTAGTTGGTAGAATTGCCCATATGCTAATATGTGTGTGGGTGTAGGTTTTTGTGAATGTGGGTGAGGACATAATCAATTTTGGACATAAATTAATATTCTTTACTTTTTGAAGTTGATGACTGCATGAAAAAAAACTCTTGAAGTTTAAAATTTATAGTTTTTAATTTTAAAATTTCTTCTGTTAAATTTGATATTTTCTTTCTCATTCCACCAATTTGTAAAATATGCTTTTCTTCTAAATTCTTCAATTCATTCTTCAATTTAATAATTGTCTGCTTTAATCTGTCACTTTCATCATCGGTCATTTCTTCTTTTTCTAACTGTTTTGCATCATCTGTGTTCTCAATATCATTGTTAATTTCCTCTCTTTCACTTTCATTCTCAGACTTATTTTCGTTTTCATTTTCTTTATCGAACTTCTCTTTCAGTATATCCTCCGTTTCTTTGAACAAATCTTTATTAGAGTCACTGCTGTCATATCCGTCGCCTAGGTCCAACTGCTTCTGTTCCAATAGTCTATTAACTTTAACCTCAAGCATTTTGAATTGTTCTTGTTTCATTATCATCGCAGATTTTTCTTTAATCTAGAAGAAGTAAAAGATTTTCAAAAGTATTACCATGAAAAGTAACTCCAATTCATTAAAAATTCATTGAAACAAACCTTTGAATCATTTTTCATGTTTGTCTTCTCTCTTTCTTCTGTTTCCTCATTTATGTTTTTCTTCTCATATTCTTCTATGAGGCTGTTTTCTAATGGTTTGAATATGGGCCTTCGGACGTTTAAATCTCGTAAACCTCAAGTTACATGAAAAATGAATTAGTATATTATGCAACTAGTGCGTGAAATTTTCAAGACGTGTAGGGATCCACGAGTGGCCGGCAAAGCCGGTGACGAGTGTGTTACACCTTCACACGATTGATTGAAAATGAGCGAACCAGTTGGATACGATATTTTAGATCACGAGTGCTCGTTTAAAAAGCATTTGAAAAAGCACTAGTGCATGAAATGCGATTATATATATATATATATGGGGAATTTAACACCAACTCAGCATGGAAAAAATTTTTTTAAAATTTTATTTCAGCCAATTTGTTGTAACTGGTCACCTTAACAGTATTTAATTTTTTTTAGATTTTTCATGCCCATATATGGGGATATTTAGATATTGGTCTAATAGAGTCGAAAACAAGCGTCGAAAACGCGAGGTTTTAGCGTCCGCGCGCCGGCTCTGGAGAGTTGACGTGAAACGCCCCATATAACAAAATCCACTCATCACTCAATTTTGATAATTCAGATTTTTTTTCACATTTGTATGAACTTTATGGTCTGATTTACTCATGAAATATTCATCAAATCTAAAAATTCACAGGAGTAAAATTTGTTATAAATCACTTATATTTTATAAAAACTTGACTTCTGAACC
>JAJGQD010000458.1:0-10342 GCA_020882685.1 Aphelinus atriplicis
TTGCATGTTTCATGAGGTTGAATACCCATGAGAATCAGCCTGGAGAGTTTCAGTGGAATCATACCGTATGCTCCGCTATAGACAATGAACGATTGGTCAAGTTTATGCGATTCACATTGGAGTATATTCTTTTCCCGGAATAAGAAAATTGTGGAAACTGTATTTCTAATTGTTTGAATTATAAGTGGTGGAGTATTTATAATATCTGCATATATATTTTGTGACCCACGGAAGAAAAAAAATTCTTTGCAGAGGCCAGCACGCCATGTTGGAATTTTACTCTTGCTGGGACGAGAAATACTGGACTGACCCGTATACAAACAAGAAAACGAGAAATTCTGAATTTCGTTTAAACAATGTTGTCCAAAAACGAGAATTACTTCAAGATACTAAAATCAAATTATCATCAGGATATCATGGTAAACTTGGAGGAATGGATTTCGATCAATCACAATTTTTCCACCAACTAGAACTACGGCCATTTGTGTGAATTCATCGCTGCAAAGCTATTCAAAATTGCGCCGAGTCTCGGCAAAATCAGTCTGACATGAATTAACCCATTAACGACCAAACGCCTCGATTTTCTGTCAACTTTTCGACGCGATTATTTGGCATGTTACCGTCTTTGAAAGGATTCAGTTTCCACTTATTCTGGCGTGAAATTTTATGCTCTTTCAGAATCCGTGGTCAAAATTATGATAAAACTCCTAGAAAAAAAAGATATGGCCGATTTAAACTCAAAAAATGCGAAAATTTAAAAAAAAAAAATTTTCTCGATTTTTTTTCATAATGTTATCGCCAATCATTTGTGCTCTAATTATGGACAAAGGTGGACAAAATGCTTCAGGTTTAAGAGGAAATTTTTTTTATCGAAGTGAAATCGCTTTTTTTACAAAATGGCGGCAATAACGTGAAAATTTTATAAAAAACATTGCTTATTTTTTTTCTCGAAAACTATGGACTTAATCAAAAAATTCAAGAGAACAAAAATGTCTTATAATTAGTCTAGAAATACTCCCAAATTTTTTTAAATGTTTTTGACACGTTTTGGAAAAATTTAATTCTCCGAATTTTCAAAAAAATCTATATTGTCTCAAAAAAATTCTACAAAAATTTGTGAGCGTTCCTTGACTAATTCTAAGACACTTTTGTTCTTATAAAATTTTTGATAAAATCTAGTTTTCACATAATTTTTCTGACTAAATGAAATCTAGGGAAAAAGAATAGTTGAATGTCAAATTTTTCATTCATGAAGAGTGGAACCTTTATACTTGATTCGAGTCACCAGAGAAATTTCGCTACGTTAAGTTTTTCTCATACGACTATCAGGACAAAGACAAAAAATTATAGTTTTATCAAAAAGTGTTCGTTTCCAGACTTCAATTGTAGTGTAATAAATAAAACATGAAAGAATTATAAAATTTTTGTGAAAAAAAGCTATTTCCTTTTCATTTTCTAATTTTACGCTAAATTTGTAAAAAAAAAAAAAAAATTTGTTTGTTATTCTCTGGTCTTTGACTGAAAAAATAGTGTAAAAATAAAATAATTTTCTAATTTTTAATTTTGTAAAAATGCCTCCAAAACGAGCACGAAATTCTGCTAATAGTCAGATCCTTCGCGAATTTGATGATTCTAATAATAACTACGACGAAATTATTGATTTGCCAAATCCAGATGATTCTGGAGATTCTGATTCCGGATCCGAAGGGGACCAGTTTGATCATGAAAATACTGAAAATATCGTATCACAGTATTCATACAGAACTATTTCTAAAACTTATTCAGACAGTCAAAGTAAACTAGAAAATGATCACATTTATAAGTGGGTAACCGGTGAAAAAAATAAATAATGCGATTCTTCAAAATGAATTATTGCTAAATAATATTCAGAAGACCAAAATTTGTGGATCTAGTCCTGTTGAATTATTTGAGCTATTCTTTTCAGATAATATGAAAAGTTACATTTCAGAAGCTACGAATGAAAATGGCTACGATCTTTCAAGAATGGAACTAGAAACTTTTTTGGGAATAATTATTCTATCTTCTTTCAATAGTAGGAAATCCCAACGAGATTACTGGTCATCTGATGTACTATTATCTTGTGATATAGTTCAACAAGCCATGTCACGATCCACTTTTGAAGAAATCAAATCTCATCTAAAATACTCTAAAGCTAAAGATAATAATTCTGGTGACAAAGCATGGAGAGTCCGAGTTCTGTTGAATGAGTTTAGAAAAAATATTCAAGAATTTGGATATATAAGTACAGCACTTTCCATAGATGAAATGATGGCCAAATCATATGCCAGAACTTCCCTAAAACAATTTATTCGCGGTAAGCCTATTCGATTTGGTTTGAAGTTTTGGGGGCTTTGTACATCAGATGGATTTTTATTAGATTTAGATTTGTACTGCGGCAAATCTTCAAGTGTGAATATTCTAAATAAATGTGCTCTTGGTTCAAGAGTAGTAATGAATTTATTGGATCCATTTTTCAAGAAAACGTCAGGTTTAGAAATTCCTCAATATCATCTATATTTCGATAATTATTTTACTTCTTTCGATCTTATATTACATTTACAAAAACTAGGCCTAAGATCCACAGGTACAATAAGAGAAAATCGTGTACCTAAAGAAGTAAGACAAATAATTGATAAGAACGCTCCGAGAGGTACTTGTATAGCACAGCATGACCAAAACAGTGGAATAAATTATATCTCTATCAAGGACTCTAAGCAAGTATCAATAGCTTCAACTGCCGCTGGTGTAACTCCCCAATCACCATCTAAAAGATATAACGCAGAGGAGAGAGCAAAAACTGTCATATTTTAACCATATGCTTTTCATGCTTACAACAAGTTTATGGGGGGTGTTGATTTGCACGACAATCATTGCAACAATCTTCTGCCGTGTATACGGTCTAAAAAGTGGACGTGGGTAGTATTTATACGACTCGTACAATCTGCGATTGTAAACGCACTAGTGTTGTACAATTCATGTAATGAAGGAGAAAAAAAGGGATCAAAAGATTTTGCAATGAGTATCGCCAGACGATATCTTGAAAACGGTAAAAGATATAGAAGAAAATCGCACGAGGTTTCTTATGTCACTCCTAAGAAAAACTGCTCATCGGAAAAAATGTCCGATTAGAACCTCTAAATATTGTAATACATGTACTTTGTATTATTGTAAAACTTGTTTTGATAACAATCATTAAAAATTACTTAAAAATATTTTTACAAAAGCCCAAATTAGAAAGATAACAAAAATACATAGTTTGAGATTCATAGGAAAAAATAGAATTTTCAAAAAGCTAGAAAAAAATGAAAAAACAGTTGGCAAACTAGATTTTATCAAAAATTTTATAAGAACAAAAGTGTCTTAGAATTAGTCAAGGAACGCTCACAAATTTTTGTAGAATTTTTAGAGACAATCTAGATTTTTTTGAAAATTCGGAGAATTAAATTTTTCCAAAACGTGTCAAAAACATTTGAAAAAATTTGGAAGTATTCCTTGACTAATTATAAGACATTTTTGTTCTTTTGAATTTTTTGATGAAGTCCATAGTTTTCGAGAAAAAAAATAAGCAATGTTTTTATGAAATTTTCACGTTATTGCCGCCATTTTGTAAAAAAAAGCGATTTCACTTCGATAAAAAGAATTTCCTCTTAAACCTGAAGCATTTTGTCCACCTTTGTCCATAATTAGAGCACAAATGATTGGCGATAACATTATGAAAAAAAATCGAGAAAAATTTTTTTTTTAAATTTTCGCATTTTATGAGTTTGAATCGGCCATATCTTTTTTCCTAGGAGTCTAATCATAATTTTGACCACGGATTCTGAAAGAGCATAAAATTTTACGCCAGAATAAGTGGAAACTGAATTCTTTCAAAGACGATAACATGCCAAATAATCGCGTCGAAAAGTTGACAGAAAATCGAGGCGTTTGGTCGTTAATGGTTAAATGGGTCATCCTCATTAAATTGTGAGCTACTCGAGGAAGATCAGAGAGCCGGTGGTGTGAATGAAAACAATAATCGGGGGAAAGTGGCACACCGGCCGGCGACAAAGTAGTTCGAAACGAGCAAAACAAGTGCTGAGACAGACAAGTGCAGCGCATCAGAGAGCCTCTTAAACAAGAAATGGAGAATTGTCGTGAGTCCGTGGGCAAACAAGCGCAGTCGGCGCATACGCGCGCCCGGCAGAGCAGTTCATGCGTACGCGCGCGGCAGACAGCGGCAGTGCAAGAGAAGTCATAGAGGAGAAATAAAAGAAAAGGGGAAGAACAACGAGCGGAAGCGTTTGACTCGGGCAAAAGCCACTATTTAAAGCGTATCCACGTGTGTAGATTAAGCCGCGCGCCACGTGCCAAGGTATTAATGTCACGTACGGCATGCGTGGATTTGAAATTCATTGGGACGCCCTGGTGAATTAACTGTTTTTGGGGATTCCACCAGCAGCACCGTCGACTAATGGAAATTCTAATGAAGCTCGAGCGGGAGAGTAGTACGCTGCGCAAAAAATCTGTCCCGCTGCAACGGCGAGCAGCTTTGATCTCCGGCTTTTTCCACGCTTCCCGCCAACCGTTACTCCCTACCTGTCTTACAATCCCTTTTGCAATGTAGCCGCTCGCCTTCTTATGCCCTCCAATTAAATTAACCAAATTCAAATGGAATGAGGTACAGGCGCTGATGCATGATTTTGTACGACCCGTCCCTGATACAAAATAAACCATAGCTGACGCCAGACCAGTGAAGCACAGAATCATATAGGATGTTACTTTTACTCTTTTTATATCTCGACTATCTCTAACATTTCTACCCTCGGCACTAGTTTTATTTGACTTGCGTCTACGCTGGTGCGTGAAAATACTAATACTAAAATAAAAATAATGAAAATGTAGCGGAAAAAGATGGGTCAAACGGCGTCCCCAGCGTCAGGGAAGCGGCCCTCGAGGAGAAACCGCTCCGACACTCGAGCCGCCTGGCCCAAAAATGACCAACGCGCATCGAGGTGCGCATCCCCACCGGGCGCCGCGGGCTCTCATTGGTGCGGAGCGATCGTGCGATCCCATTGGTGCAGGGTCGGCGCCGCTCTTATTGGTGCGGAACGAAGCAGCCAGCAGTGTCAAAAAGGGGACCGGCGGCAGCAGAGTTTCATTCAACGCTTGCCTCTTCTACTGTGTCCATCAGGTAGGTGGATCCACGAGCTCCTGCGGCCGTGATCATGACGCGGGGTTGCCAACCACGCAGAATGATAATGGTTCCTTCTTCGGCGCCGGAGCCGCGCCACTGCACTTCGGGCATTTTGCCCGCACGTATCCTGGGGTCCCGCAGCTGTAACGCATCAGCTGGCTTGGCTCCTTGACAGCGGTACCGGTCGTGGTGGCTTCTTGCTCAGGGGTCTGCAGCATTTGACACTCGCCGCGCCTGTGTCCAAGGCAACGGCAGTACGAACAGCTTATTTTCTGCTTACCCATCTGCTTCGCTGAAGAGGCCTTCTTCGATGTCGTATTCGACTGTGGAGTCACGGTCGACGAGTCCTTCTCCTTTCCTCGTTGTCGAGCGCTTCTAAGTGGTGTGCCTATTCGACATGTACATAGTGTAACGTCCCGATTCATTTTCGGTAGTCGAAAATTATAAAGAGGCGTTACGCGAACGACCGCCTAGCGGTTTGCGGTGCGTTTCGGAAAATGAAATGAATTATTCCGCGGCGTGGCTAGAGGCTGGAGGCGCGAGGGACGGGCGATTCGATTCCCGAGAATCGGAGATTTTTCAAAATCGTAGTGAAAGAAGGGAATTCTACAGGGAGCGATCTACTTTTTCTTTAAGTCGTGCAAATTATTATGTTTATATCTTACCTTTTTGGGTGAGGTGGCGTGAATCAATAAAATATTTTTGGATTTCTTTCTCCTTTATTAGCAGTTGACCTTTATACCACTGCACTTTTTATTGAATATACAGAGATTACTATGCACGCACGGTGTTGATACAATCGACCGAATAACACGGGTGGAATAGTAGAAAGCGTATTGTAGCGAAAATGAAATTTTGGAGCTCGAGAGATGCTCTATGATTCGAGGTCTACAGAGAACTAGGGCTTGCTTCAACGGAGCGCACTTGGAAAATTTTCGGGAAAAGATAAATCCAACGATGTTACGCGAGCAGGTATCGATAGTTGGGAAAAATGAAAGATAGCCGGAGCGGCGGCTAATAGATCTGTGTATTACAAATTTTATGATAGGGGCACCGGGCCACTCGACCGGATTAGAAGAAGACCCGCGCGTATCGGACATTCGGCGCCTTATAAGTAAACACTTGAGGTGATTAGGGAGTGCAAAGGTGGGCGGAGAGAGACAAGTCCGCTGCCGATAACAATCGGGCTTAGGCGGCCTGTTTATGATAGGCATCTCCGCCGACACCTTGGCAATTTGTTTTTGACGAAACCGAGTGGACCGATCGGTGAATCATCGCCCCAGTGATAATCAAGAGCTCTCGATTGATTAGAAATCACAATGTTTCGCCAGCGAAACATGAGATTCTATCGAGAGCTTATGGGGACGTTATAATAGCTTGATTGAGCTGAACTACTCTTATCATAGAAAATATTTAATGCTTTCGTGAAAGCGGTACGGCGTGAAGCGCATACTCTCCTTGACCTATCCATATCTTCTAAAATAATCCGGTCGCTCGCTCCTTGTAAAACACAAATACAGTCCTGTCACGGTCGCCAGATGTTGCTTTAACAACAACGAAATTGTGAGAAGGGGCAAAGGGTCCTGATGAGCGACAGAATATTAATTAATCGGTCGACTTTCTATATATCTTCACTTTATTTCTGTACCAAAC
Source organism: Aphelinus atriplicis (assembly GCA_020882685.1). Classification (NCBI taxonomy): domain Eukaryota; kingdom Metazoa; phylum Arthropoda; class Insecta; order Hymenoptera; family Aphelinidae; genus Aphelinus; species Aphelinus atriplicis. The sequence continues at coordinate 6,851 of JAJGQD010000458.1, forward strand.
TTGGAGGGTCCGGTGTAACTTTTCACTCGGAGCGCCTCGGTACAACTAACTAGCTTTTCCGCTCGTGCCAAAAACTGGCCGCTCGAAAACGAATATCACACCCACTTGCTGGGCTTGGGGTTTTATTGCCCCGTCCTTACAATACGAGTTTCCAGGTATAGGAACACGCGCTATCTCAATATTCTCTCGCTCTCAATCCAACACCAATAGTCGTGAAGTCGCTGCGTGCGATTCGCTTCCGGATGCTGAGCTTTGGCATGCCGTACAGCATATCGAGTTGGGACTCCTCCCCAGGAGTCACGGCCAACTCGGCGATAAGGGTCCTTTTCTGTGCGATGAACATTTCAGTCGTCGCATCGGCCTGTTGAAGTGTCCCGAAGATATCGGCGAGTACCTCGTGGTCACCTCGTTTCGGGGCGAACGCCTGGTGGATGGAATTCATGACCATGTCCCAAGTCCTGATGGTGGCCTTGATCCCTCTCCTCCAGGTACTTGCATCGCTGGTGAACAGCAATGGTAGGCCATCTGCGTCGCTAATCCGCTCTTGGTCCTTGTAAATGGTCACCACGGTGGTAAATTCCCTCACCGTGGCTCTGTCGCGCTTGCCGTCGTACCTGCATCGGCACGAGGCAAAGCTGCCAGTAGGTCGTTGTACAGCCTGTGGTGCGATCGCATCCACCAGGCGCTGCATTTGTTCCTCCGTTAGGTTCATCGCAGGGTCGCTGACCAAGGAACTGCTCGATGTTGAGCGTAATGTCGCCGTTTTGCGTAGTTATTTCCTCTCCGTGTTGTAGATTCGGGCCTTGAAGTTGGGCGCCAATTATATTATCCAACCTCATTCATAGATTTTGGTACGAAGTTCGTCAAAACCGATGAGGTTTGGCTGCGGCTCCGATGCCGTCAAGTTAGCGGACGCGTTCAGTTGCTCCGTGTGCTGCTCTGGGGGAGAGTAGTGTGCTCCCGAGCGCGTTGACTGTGGCGAGTGTTGGATTGGCATGTTGCAACCCACATAGCACGAAACGTTTTAGAACCGTTTTTAAAAACGTTTTTCAAGTAACAATAGAACGTTTATAAAAAAGTTCGAAAAACCTTTTAAAAGCGTTTATATAACGTGCGATATGTCCACTTTTTTCTAGTGGGAAATCATCGATGAAAGACGTTTTCCAAACGTTTTTGAGCGTATTTTTTAACGTTTCTCGAACGTTAGATAGTAAGGAGCAAACCACTTAATAATCGATCCAAGGCACGTTGAAAAAACGTTTTTCTAACGTTTATAAAACAAATTTTAATTTTTTTTCATGATATTGAATAAACGTATAATGAATGTATTATGAACGTTTATTAAACGTTTTTTATTCTATCATTTAACATTTCAAATCCATTTATATAACTTTCATATAATATTTTAAATATGTAATTAAAACTCAATGACAACGTTATTAGGTTGGTTTATTTAAAATATTTGAATGTACTAGGAATTACATTTGGCGAAAAAGTAAATTTACTCTTTTTAACAAAAATGTTATTATTGAAGTGAAAATAAACAGGATATCTTAACCTAACATAACATAATAAAGTTATATAACACTAATCATATAGTAGACACAATTAAAATCAATTTCCTCCTTGGTTTGCCTCTTGTCTTGTTCCAACTGCTTCTTCTTACTGAAATTAATTGAACGAAAATCCTTATTTTAATATTTATTATAAATCTTTCTTCAAGGAAACAAATTAATCATTCATCCATTCAACAATAAATAAGATAGGTTTCTGGAATTCCAATGTTCTTTTCGATAAAAAAAATTCCAAGTTTAGTCATGATGAATTTATATAAGTTCTGATAGTAAATACTTGAAATAATCGATTCTGGATTGTCTTGCTTTCAACCAATCAGATGCTGCTTTCTTTACCAGTGACCCAGAGAATTCTCGAGTAATCATTATACCTTGAAAATGATATATAGATGAGAGAATGAATAAGATGAATTAATTAATTAGAACCAATGATATGTTTACATGGAAGTGAATATCAATTCTTAGAAAAAGGGCAACTCTCACTAAATAGTCAAAACGAAAAGGGATAAATTCGTTTTGTTAAAAAATGGCAAATTTGTTCAGTGTTGTCATTTCATAAAAAGTAATGATCAAATTATAATCATTGGTAGATCAGCCAAAATTGAAGGCAGTTTTATACGACGCACATAGACTCTGGAAAATTTTGCATATTGTTATTGCGAGTTCATATTCAAAAAGTTTAAAACAATATTCCTGTGAGGATATTACAGCTAAAGTATTCCAAATTCCTTTCGAAGATAAATTTTTATTGTTTCCTCTCAATCACACATATGGGTGAGCAAGATAGTTGTACGATTCGTAGTGAGAAATGAATGTACGAGTATGCACATCTAGCATAATACCTTTTATATATGTGTGCGAGTAAGGAAGATGAAAATATCAATTCGATAATAAAAATTATGTTTACAATAAAAGAATAAACTTATTTTTCTAGAACAACTAAATACTGTATAGTGTTTTTATTTTCCTATCATATCATATTCCTGAGTAATATTTATAACATAATAGTAACGTTATTAACAAGTTTAAATGGAATTTTTAAAAAGTTATTGAAAAGTATTATAAACGTTCTCCAAACGTTCGTAATGCTTCAAAAAATGTCTAATACAGAAAATATTGGAAACGTTTAATAGAAGTTCTTCAAACATTTATAATACGTTGGTCTATATGGAATCAGGAAAGAATAAAATTAGTTTTATAAACGTGTAGAAAAACGTTTTTTCAACGTGCCTTGAATCGATTATTAAGTGGTTTGCTCCTTACTATCTAACGTTTGAGAAACGTTAAAAATATACGCTCAAAAACGTTTGGAAAACGTCTTTCATCAATCTAGCAGGTGATTTGCCCACAAGAAATAAGCGGACATATCGCACGTTATATAAACGCGTTTAAAAGGTTTTTTCGAACTTATTTTATAAACGTTCTCATGTTACTTAAAAAACGTTTTTAAAACGGTTTCTAAAACGTTTCGTGCTATGTGGGAATCAAACGCACATCGTTTCATGCACACAAAATGTCACTTACGTAGATTTTCCGTCTTCACTTTAGTAAAAAAAATCATTGAAGGTTGAGATTTTTTCAAGTTCGGGGTCACCAATGTAGGAATTTGATTATCAAAATTAACCAGAAGCTGTTTGCTCAAATTATTACACTGTATCAAAAGTGCTGATATACCTTCTGGGTTTAATTGCACAGATATCAGACAAATCAACATGAGCTCCTGAATGTTGAATCAGATGGGACAGCAGATTCAGATTTTATAAATTACGGCCAGTAACTTTTGGATAGCTAAAGATTAAATCTCCACACACGCTTGGAGTATTGAAAGTTTCGGTGATATTTCAACTCACTTCTCCAATAAAATTTATGTTAAATATTGTTGTGATGGGATAAAGCAGTGACATCCGCTCCTGCAGAG
>JAJGQD010000459.1:0-12232 GCA_020882685.1 Aphelinus atriplicis
CGCATATTCACAAATACGGAATCAAATATATGCAAGATCATATTATTCAGATCTAATATGTTATTTGGGATTACAGATGTATTACTTCAATAGACATTTTTACTCATACACTATCGTTATATATTCCAGTTAATTTTTGTCAATCATGATTCAAGAAAGTAATGCAATCTATAATCAAATGCCAAGTATCCAACTGATGTGATTATCCTACTACTAAAGATACATTTTTGCAAATTACATTCACAATCAATTGTATGTCAAGTAAAAATGTGAATGGTGGAAATCAAATAAAATACTCCTCGAGCAATTTTTTCTTTTTCATAGTAAGAAATAGACCTTTGAATAAGGTATACGTAGACGACAAGTATGTTCCGTATCCTGTGGTTCGCTGTTGGATAAACTTTTATTCTACTCTGTGAGTCTCTACTCGAGAATCTGTGAAAAACGGGCTCGTGGCAAGTATGTTTTCAATTCTTTTTTCCATTTTTTTTCAGTCAATGGAATTAACAAATGCATACTTGCCACGGGCCCGTTTTTCACAGATTCTCGATGCGCAGTGTATTTGTTTCTTGTTTCCACTTTACATACCAACAAAAGTTAACCCTCTGTCCTGAAAACGCTATTTTGTATATATGTAAACTTACAAAATATATGAGAAATCTGTATACGTTTTCTCGCTCAAATTCTTACTATTTGCGCAAGTTCCGATAGAACTCAGTATTTTTTCATGAGACTATATCAAAATAATATCTAAGGAATATCGATCTCTCAATGAATGTTCTTGCAAATCAGATATAAAGAAGTTCATAGCTAGAATATACTGTTTTGCAAATTTCTGAAAAAAAAAATTTATATTCTGTTACTCAAATGATATTCTAGATGTTCTTCCATAGATTTGAGATCACTCAATGTAAACGATAAACATAGAGCTAAAGATTTTACCAAGAGACGTACAGGACATATTTGAAGGATGAAAATTCTCTATTCTTTTTGTTACTTGCAGAAGTGTAGATTCAAGAAGTATTGAGCATCAAACGTTATCCAAATTTTCATGCTTTACTTTCTGATCAGTATTTTGTATATAACAAGCAGTGGTTAGTTTTTTTGCATGAAATGATGTATCTAAGAATCGTATCGCAGGTGAATTTCATCGGAATCTGTGAAAAACGGGCCCGTGGCAAGTATGTATTTGTTAATTCCATTGACTGAAAAAAATGGAAAAAGAAGTGAAACAAAATAAATACATCGACCCTCCCTATTCATAAGGACGTATCTCGGAGATTTCTCGAAATAAGGACGTATCTAGGGCGAGCGCAAAGTGAAGACGTATCTCGGAAAAGCGCAAAGTAAGGACATATCTCGCGTGAGCGCAAAGAAAGGACGTATCTCGGAAGTGCGCGAAATAATGTCGCAGCTCGCGGAGAATTGCGACTCAATATTGAATCTCACTTTGATTGAAAATTATAACCGATCATAACCGCAAATAAATCTCAAGCATAGAATTAAAACTCGGCAAACATGAAAGTGATCATAGGGCCGAGTCAAAATATTAAGCATTTGTATTTTTTTTATTCATGACTCAAAAGCACAGAAACGATGGTCAAGAGCCTATCTGGCATTTATATACGTGGAAACGCGGTGGCTCTCTGCTCGACTGCGCTGGACTGCGCTAAGACTATAGTATGTATACAGGCCAAGCTGCTCTGACTGCAGTCGCGAGTCGCGAGCGCTTAGCAACTAGTAACAAGACGCAGTTTTTCGTCTCTCGTTATTGGCTTGTAGTTCACATTCAAGAACCCGACTATCCACAATCATATGATGCTCACGGCGGAGCGTGTTCTTACTTTTGGTTTCCATATAAAACTGGCCCTACAGAGGTGCATGCCGGGAAATCCGGGAATCGAACCCCGAGTCTTATCCACGAATTGAGCCACCGGCCGCGGCGCGCGGCGGCTCATTCCACAGTTGATCACTGCAGTAGCCGCTGTCAGACTCGAACGCTACCGTCAACTTCTTAAATCAGAACCACAGTCATATCGACAGTGTACTACAGTGCTTATTATGGATGTTATTAATAAACTTGCAGTGAAACGTGTAAGGTACTCGAGTGGCGGCTATAGTGATCAGAATTGGTCCCCTACTGTTTTTTAGAAGATTAATATGACTGAGTGACTCGTGACTGGGTTTTATCTTCATGTGTAAACTTCATTAGTTGATTTTAAACCGCTGAGATACTTTCTTACTTCGCAATTCTCCCAGCTACGATATTATTTTGCGCGTCCCTCCGAGATACATCCTTACTTTGCGCTCACGCGAGATACGTCCATACTTTGCGCTCCCGCGAGATACGTCCTTACTTTCTAGCGCTCCGGCGTCCCGGGAGCTACGTCCTTATGAATAGGGAGGGTCGACATTTCAATTGAAGAATGAAAATAATATCATGATGTACAATAGTAACATTCAAACGTTAAGAATTGTAATGTAAAAGTTCCATTCATGAGAAAGATAATTTTGATTATGGAGTATTTTATTTGATTTCAAATTATTATGAATTTAATACTAAACCCTTACAAAGTGGTACTACTTAACATAGAATTGTGATTTAAGTACTTTCTATCTCAACATTGGTAGATGTATTTGAAATGTATGTAACTACTTGACATGGATTTTTGATTTCAGTACATTCTATCGGAACATGGATGAATTGATCCGGAGTGCATTGCCATTGGATAACAGGTCGTGCAACAATTGCTTTGAGGTATACTTTGGAAAAATATAAGTTCTGTATAAGGCTAATCACATTAGTTGGATACATGTCAGTTGATGCTAGATTTCGCTACTTTCTCATGTCATCATTGAAAATATGAACTGGAATATATAACGATAGTGTTTTGGTAAATATGTCTATTGAAGTGATAGATCTGTATTTCCAAAAAATATATGAAAGATTTGAATCATATTAATCTTACATGCATTTGGATGGAAACAGACATTTCCAAATTTCTTTTTGCATGAAGAAAATTAGTCTCATAAGAATTTATTCAATTCTATCTTATATGCATTTGAATGGGCTGAAATTGAAGACATTTCCAAAATTCTTTCTACTTAAATAAATTAAGTAGAACAAAGGTTTATTCAACTACGAACAAATGGATACGGAACATACTTGTCGTCCACGTATACCTTTTTCAAAGGTTCATTTTTGACTATGAAGAAGAAAAATTGCTCGAGAAGTATTTTAATTGATTTCAACCATCTATGATTTTTCTACTAAACTTATACAAAATTATATATGAATTAAGTTCTTGACATGAATCAGTGATTTCAGTACTTTCTTATCTTAACATTAACATATTCATCTGCATTGTTATGGCCCAGCCTCGCCCCGCCCAAGATTTTGATTTTTTCATTAATTTCCTCCCCTCCCCCTTGATCACAATGAAGATCTACGTCATGCCCTCCGCCCTCCACGAGTCCTACGACGACGCGAGCAGCTCAGCTGTTCGCCAGTGTAGGGACGATAATTGTATGAATGAGTATACGAGTGAGAGAGACACGGCGCACGGTAATTAAGACGCGCTGCGTTATCATCTGCAGGCGATGATTGCATTACCCTCCGTCGTGCATCTCGAGAGTGAAGAATGGCCAGGGCGTGGCATATTATATAATAAGTTTCAATTCATGTTTTTGTTATAGTTCTTTCTTTGTTTTCGTTGAGCAGGCTAGCCTAGCTGATAAGAAATGTAACAATAAATTAGCCACAGGCATAGGTAGCTGCACGAACATTTTGCACGAGTCTTTATCAAATCTTTCAAGTCAATGTAAAACTTATGCGAGTGAAGCGTTTTCAAATTCCAATTCGAACATAATTCCGAACTTAACGTATAACCATGACCCATGCAGCATGTTCACGTGGCTTATTTCTTTCCATATCGATTTTCTTTTAATATATAGGATTTAGAAACAACCAATTCATTCATATTACACGTAGTGGATTATTGAATTACCAATGAAACCTGCCCTACAATCAGGCAGCATACACCACCGATCGAGAGTCTCATGACTCGAGATCATTATAACTGGCGACGTGTACATCCCTAAATAATAGAAACAATGTAATAATAAAGTAGAGTTATCCTTCATTGAGTAAGTCTCGCGGGCACGCCTACAAATATGCATATTTGTCAATTGTTATTAGAAATATGTCAATCATGTAACGCCATGTTATACATAATATATCTGTATATGCGTGAGGATTTTATTGCGCAGTATAATTAAGAAATGTAGTCCCTGACGCCACGGTGTTACTCCGCGCCTCATCCAAATCCATGACCATATGAGGAGCTGTTCGGCCACTCGGATAGTGTCGCGGCACCTTCGAGGAGCGTTCCGCGACCCTATCAGTGTGACGTCACGGAGAGGATAAGAGAGCGAGCTGCGGCCGGCCGCGGCAGAATTCCACCCGCCACCGATTGCGACACACGTTTACAGTGCACGTCCTCAACGTACAAGTATCCACCGTGGAATTCTCGGGCGTGACGCGAATTATAGTCTAGCAGTGTATCAATTAGTGAAGCTGAGAATAAATTCGAAGCTGGAAATTAAAAGTGAAGGAAGTGTGTGTAACTTATTTACCCGCACCTCCTACTATCCGAACGACCACGCAAGGCGTGGCCACCCTGAAGGAACTGCGGAGCCGAAGGAGTCGCGCCTGCAGCCGAGGAACAACTGGTCGGCCTTAACCGGACACCAACGATTTGGGGAGCAAGCCGTGTAAACGCAGCGGCCGCCCCTCCCCTCCCACCATCGGCGGAGCGCCTCGCGATACCGCGGCGCTCGCTATCTCTCTCCGACGCGTTACAGCGTGAGCACGCGCACACCAACGGTACACGCACTTCGTTTGGCGACGCACGCTGCCAGGGCCGAACAACTGCGCGAACCCACGCTCCACGAGCGCGCCTTATAGTAAGTCCCGTACCGCACGGACACAGTACCGAATTTCAAGATAGCTAAACCCAGCAGTTTCCCACCGAAACATAAATATATATATATATATATATGGGCAATTCTCTGTGGGATCGAACATGAAAAAATTTGATTTGGCTCAACATTTTTTTGTAAGTTCTAGGGCATCAAGCCGATTTCCCAGAATTTTTTTAGATTTTTTCGAGCACTTTAACCCCCTTTAATAAATAGGCAAAGTTGCTGATTTTGCTGTTTTTGCATTTTCAGAGGCATTTTCAACCTTCATTTACACCCTGAAAATGACCTCTGAGGCAAAAAATGAATGGGACACTTTTTCCTGCAAATTGCCTGAATTTTATAGAAAAATTATCTCCAAGGTCATTGGAGCACATTAAGTACTCCACATTACCAATTGGAGCCTCTATTTTTGAACCCTGGGAGTTCGCTCGTCAAGCCCCCACACCACATGGGTACTAAAAGTTGTCCCAATTCATACCACATACAGCCTATATAGTGAAAAAATGGGCCTGGACTCTGGAAGCTCCCAAAAAATTAATATATTAACTAAAATAGGGGTAAAAACAGGCTAAAATGACAATTCAAGGGGAGCCTTGTACCGCCAACACTTCCAATTTTTGCAAACACTTATCTGTGGTATTATTACAATTATCCACTGTAGAAAACTCACATTCTATCATACTAATACATATCCTGAGTTGTCAATATCATATTTATATAGATCAAGCATTACTATACTACTTGACGCCACCTAACTTTCAGTAGTTACATGTATTGATGGTCAATATATTGGCTCTATTGTGTTAAAATGTACAAGAAACCACTAATAAAGTACATTGTCATGAATTGCATTCACTCGATAAGAAAGATTAATCAAGAAAGTAAATTGTAAGCTGTGCATTACACGTACACCTTATAACACACTAGGCAGTGCATAGATATCATATGATTTTTTTAATATCAACAAGAAAATGTTAAAGTTCACTAAACATGGGTAATATTCATGAATGTGGGACTCATGAAATCCACTCATATTGTATAAACTGCATAGCTAAGGTCCAAGCAACTATCGCCGGATGGGCTCAAACTACAACCTCAAGTTATTTACTCATGAAAATAGATAATATGAATCAATCCACTTGAAAGTATGATCACTAGATGCGCAATTTGATAAGAAATTCAAATATATATAGTTTGCCTGTCCAGAAATGAGTTTGGAGCTTCCAAAGTAGCTTTACATGTCTAAAAGTCTATGGTCGGTAACCTAACCTTTGCCATACATGGGTCATATATATCTCCAGTATAGGCAAGTATAACGTTCACAAAGTGGTTTATAAAGTCATTTAAATACAGGCAAACTATATATATTTGAATTCCTTATCAAATTGCGCATCTAGTGATCATACTTTCAAGTGGATTGATTCATATTATCTATTTTCATGAGTAAATAACTTGAGGTTGTAGTTTGAGCCCATCCGGCGATAGTTGCTTGGACCTTAGCTATGCAGTTTATACAATATGAGTGGATTTCATGAGTCCCACATTCATGAATATTACCCATGTTTAGTGAACTTCAACATTTTCTTGTTGATATTAAAAAAATCATATGATATCTATGCACCGCCTAGTGTGTTATAAGGTGTACGTGTAATGCACAGCTTACAATTTACTTTCTGGATTAATCTTTCTTATCGAGTGAATGCAATTCATGACAATGTACTTTATTAGTAGTTTCTTGTACATTTTAACACAATAGAGCCAATATATTGACCATCAATACATGTAACTACTGAAAGTAAGGTGGCATCAAGTAGTATAGTAATGCTTGATCTATATAAATATGATATTGACAACTCAGGATATGTATTAGTATGATAGAATGTGAGTTTTTACAGTGGATAATTGTAATAATACCACAGACAAGTATTTGCAAAAATTGGAAGTGTTGGCGGTACAAGGCTCCCCTTGAATTGTCATTTTAGCCTGTTTTTACCCCTATTTTAGTTAATATATTAATTTTTTTGGGAGCTTCCAGAGTCCAGGCCCATTTTTTCACTATATAGGCTGTATGTGGTATGAGTTGGGACAACTTTTAGTACCCATGTGGTGTGGGGCTTGACGAGCGAACTCCCAGGGCACAAAAATAGAGGCTCCAATTGGTAATGTGGAGTACTTAGTGTGCTCCAATGACCTTGGAGATAATTTTTCTATAAAATTCAGGCAATTTGCAGGAAAAAGTGTCCCATTCATTTTTTGCCTCAGAGGTCATTTTCAGGGTGTAAATGAAGGTTGAAAATGCCTCTGAAAATGCAAAAACAGCAAAATCAGCAACTTTGCCTATTTATTAAAGGGGGTTAAAGTGCTCGAAAAAATCTAAAAAAATTCTGGGAAATCGGCTTGATGCCCTAGAACTTACAAAAAAATTTTGAGCCAAATCAAATTTTTTCATGTTCGATCCCACAGAGAATTGCCCATATATATATATATATATATATATATATATATATATATATATATATATATTAGCCCCTTCCGAAAGGTCGGGCCTTAACAATGGTGACAGCGTAGCGGTGGGATACTGTCTGATTTTTGCTTCATGAAATTCTGTATAACTAGAATTACTCATATGCGAAAGGGAAAATTATGCATGGAGTAATATATCGCGACACATGGATTTTGGAATCGTGTGAAATCTGAATTACCGTGAGTGGGAAGATCGGTAACGATACGACCGGTAAAACAGGGTGTCATTGTATCGACACATAGCGACCTGTATTATCATCTTCATCGGGTAATTGCGGGTCTACGAGAACCGGATCGGACGATCATTCGAAGGTTATGTCGAATAGTATTAACTCGGGTATTATTGAAAAGAGAATTGAATCTGCGGAGACTAAATTGAATAAAGCCTTAGCGAGAATAAGTCGATTGCGATCCGAGTTTCGAGAAGTGTCTGATAGATTGACGACTATCGAAGAAGATTATGGATCAAAGGAAGAACCCAACGATTATTGCGTTATCAAATTGTTCGGATTAAGAAAATCGATCGACCATCTTATCTTTCATAGAATTCAAGCGTTAAGAAATTCGAGAACTGAAGGACACTCCGAATCAACTAGTTTGCCGGCACGCGTCGAAGCCAATTATTCGGACGCTATTTTATCTGAAATCCAGTCGACTTGTGCTATTCCAAATAACTTTATTTAATTTCACGGTGTCAGAACGAATTGAACGAGTCAGCTGCGAGGCTGCGAGCGTGTGTCGATCGTTTCGTACGCGTAGCAGATAGGATAAAAATGTCACAGGACGATATGCAAGGTACACCGAGATCGGAGGAAGAGCTGCTGCGTTTTGAGGACAACCTGGCACAGTTCAACGAACGGTTAAATGAGAGGGAAGCTCAGCTGACTGAGCGTACGAAACAGCTTGACGAGCGAATTTGGAAGCTTGACGAACTCGAGCGCCGATTGACTGCCGAGAAAAATGAAAATCTTGCAACGGTTGGGGATGAATCTTTGGCTTGGCGAGCTCAGCTTGCAGAATTATCACAGAAATGCGAAGATCTCGAAAAAGAAAATCTGACTTTGAGTCGTTTAGCACGTGAACCGGGAGTACCTGCGACCCCACCCATTGCCAACGCCGGCCAGCAACAAAATGACGCGCCGCTGAGTAAGGAACCAAGTAATATCGATAGAAACGTTCAGAAAGAAGTGGAGATATTGACTAAACGCATGCAATAAATAGAAAAGGACAGAATTCGGGCTGAAACTCTGCACCCCACGTGTACAGCGAATTACTGGGCTCAACCGAGCGCAGTGAATCCAACCTTGTACTTGAAGGAAGCGCTAGCGTCCGTGCCGAGCTTCAACGGCACGAACTTGCAGAGTTTTGCACGAGCCTGCAGACGAGCAGCGGAATCGGTACCAGCCAATCTGGATACGGATTTCCTGAATTTAGTCAAGAACAAGCTGGATGAGCGTACTCATGCGATCCTCGCCGGAACGCGCTTTCTAACTCTGGACGGAATGCTGGAAAGACTCGCCCAAATATTCACACCTGGCGAGAGTGTCAACCGCCTTCGGGGCCGACTAGACTCGATCAGGAAAAGCGAGAAAGAGTCGGTAATCGACTTCATTAACCGAATAACTATGCTGAAGGATAATATCATCGATAGGAAGAAATTCGAGGCAGGGCGAGAACTGTACTACGAGGAGCAGCGAGAGATAGACAGGGACGTGATGACGCCTCAGAGATGGCCTCCCTCCTGTATACCGGAATTACATGGATAAACACGCAGCGAGTTTGACTCACGTGATCAGTGAAGCGATAAGTGCCGAGAAACAGGTAGAACGAGACAACTGGGAGCACAGCAGGCCCTCATACGGCAGCTATTACGTTGAAGCATTCGCAGAAGGAGCTGATAAAAAGAAGCAGGCCCCTCGTTCGCAGCCTGGGAAGGGCCCCATCTCTCAGGCACCTCAAACAAAAAATCAGCCCGCTCAGAACCCCCCGGCACAGAAAACTGACGGAGGGCTCGACGCAGAAAACAGTGTACAGCCAAGGCTGGATTCTTGCAGATGGAAAGCTCTTGTGCTTTTATTGCAGCAAGCCGGGTCACTTGGCTCGCGACTGTAGGAAAAGCAGTTCGATAACGCACAAGGGGCTAAGCCGCAGGGAAACGGAACAGGGCTCCCGGAAAAGGACGCAACCGCGGCAAGCCAGCCTCCGCGTCCGCTAACTCGCGTAGCCGCGATTCAGAACCGTACGAATCCCGGCACCCCGTCTACAACGTCCGATTCCCAGATACCCAGTACATCCCGGTCATCGAACTCAAAGCAGACGAGTTCCGGACAGTAAGTGTAGATGCCATGATAGACTCAGGAGCCGCCCCAAATTTGATCAAAATTGGCGAGCTCGATCCCGACGTAGAAATCGACGAAAGTATAAAACCCATCCTGCGAGGAATTTCGAGAGGGGATGAAGGAAACCCACGGTATATGTAAGATACACGCACTGGGCACTATCTTGGAATTCATAGTAGTTCCAGATACTTTGCCAATCAAGAACTCAGCGGTGCTTGGTTCTATCATTTTGAAAAATCACGGGTGCAATTTGGATTTCGAAAGAGGAAGACTGGAATTCAGTGGTCAATCCATTCCCTTTGCAAATAACCGAACCGTCATGATTCCGGCCGGATCATCCGTGTTCGCTAACTTCAAGGTTTTCAATGAAAATGATACTAAGACCGGCTTCGTCCCAAAGTACCATTTAAACCCCGGGGTTTACACAGAGAGCGCAATAGTGCAGGAAGAGAATGGATTCGTCAGTCTAAAAATAATAAATGCGACGCACTATTACACGCACTTATACACGCAATAATTGGAATCACACTATTGATGTGATTCCAATTGAAATTGGGATCGAACCAGAACAAGCTGCGCGCCACGAGTGCTACGAAGCCTATCCAATCGCAAGTAGTGATGGACAGGCTGAGCTTGACAATATGCTCGATCAGCTGATCGATCTGGAAGTACCCAAGAAATATAAGAAATATATTCCTGGGCTACTAGAGCTGGAGGCTCAAGACTATTTTTCAAAACAATGCGGTATTGAGTGGGACTCAACACCAGACCCTTCGGGGATACAAGGTGAAACCGCGCGCAACGATGACGCAAGTTCGGCAGTGCACACGAGAAGAATATGTGGGCACTATGGCCAGACAGGAGCGATGACCGGGTGTCATATTACGACCTTGACATACTGAGTCAAGGCTCTTGCTAATATGACGCCCGGTCATCGCTCGTATCTCGTCATAGTGCCCAAGAAATAAAAACAAAACAGGTGAAAAAAAAAAAAATCTGCGGGTGAATTTTTTTTATTAAATCTAAATTTTACAAATATTTAATAGAAAAAAACATAATTATAAATTATTTTTAAAAAACAAAGTTGGCCTCTTCCTGAAGCTTCTCAGGCCTCTGTTGGCGGACCTATTATAACAAAGTAGAAAAAAAAACAGGACTTTATTTTTCGCCAAGAAAATTTAATAAAAGAGAAGAATTCAGAATTTCTACTTACAACATGCGCGTTTCGAGCGCAGATTATATTTTATTTGGCCGCACCGGGCACAGTCGTCGCGTACTCCATTGGCGGGGGGCTTTTTCGGCGCTTTATTCGCCGGTCTTACATGCAGGCGCCGCCGTAGAACACCCTCCCGTTGGTTGATTTTTCGAATGACGGCGTTGATCTCTTCGCGCGCCCGCGCTTTTATTATCATCTTTTGATGGAAGAGGTGCAGCTTCCAATATTTTCGTAGGAATTCGTAGTCTTTATGGAGCCGAGGTAATACATTATCCCTCTCGGCTATCTCCTGAAAAGCCTCTTCTTCACCGTCCGACGGGTCGTGTGGCACAGGGATACCCTGCTGCTCTGGAGGTGGCGAGGCTGGGGAATCACGTAGGTAATTTGGGGGGTGATAGTCCGGGTCGTCGGCTTCGTTGATATCTTCGTCGCTGCTGTTGTTTTCAGACGACCGCTCCTCTTCGGGGTTGTCGCTCATCGGGTCGTCCTTTACCCAAATAATTCCATCTATGGGGGTCGTCCGGGCACAAAAATCGTCCAGGTTCTCAATCATGGGGCGAACACACCGACACGGCAGGCGATCGACAATCGCCGAGCACTTGATGCAAATCGCGGCTGGCACAGGGGGTAACACGCACGTTTCACCCGCGCTCGCGAACATTGCCGCGTCGACTTCCATTTTTACAATACTGGCCATTGCGAAGAAAAAATAGTTAGCGAACAGATGTGGTCTGTTTGAGGACCGGTGAGCAACTGATTATTCGCTGGGCTGTACACCGGCTGCTCCAGCATCCCCCACTAGAAAAAATAGCTCTGGTTTCCCCTGCAGCAGCTTCCCACGATAAACTGCAGCATCTGCAGGCAAACAGTCTGCGGAGCCGCGGTATTCAGTGGCATAAAATAATATGAGCTGTCAGGGAATGCACCGTAGTTACCTTGCATTCGACACTCCTGTTTTACTTGGTTTCGCGAAGCTTCTTATCATCCAGAGGTGATACGCGATACTCAGACTCTAAATTCAGCTGCTGAATTGAAATCAGCAGTTTCGGTGTGAAACGGCTATTTGACTTCCCCACGTGCAAGTAGCATCACGTGCTGGCAATGACGTCAAGATAAAAATGCTGCATCGCCAGTTCTGCGTGGAATAGATGAGAAAGTCACCGTGTGAAAC
>JAJGQD010000460.1:0-11454 GCA_020882685.1 Aphelinus atriplicis
CACGCTGGTCCGGCTGATCCGATTCTCAACGCATGTTCCAGGCTAAGCATTCACACACACACACACACACACACACACACGCGCGCGTGCAGAATGTTCCAATGTCTTGAATCATGTATAAGATGTAATAAAGGTTCTTTTCAGACACAACCCATGCTAGTGGAAATTGAACCCATGATTGAACCCAACGTTCTGGACTTGGAAAATCTGGCCAATTTGGAGATCGAAGCGCCGATTGACGTTCCAGGTAAGCATTTACACACGCACACACACACACACCACACACAACGCGCACGTGCAGAATGTTCCAATGTCTTGAATCAAATGTATAAGATGGTAATAAAGGTCTCTTTTCAGAACAACCCATTGCTAGTTGAAATTGAACCCATGATTGACCCCAAAACGATTCTGGACGTGGTAAATTCGGCTAATTTGGAGATCCAAGCGCCGATTGACGTTCCAGGTAAGCATTTACACACGCACACACACACACACACACACACGCGCGCGCGCAGAATGTTTCAATGTCTTGAATCATATATAAGATAATAATAAAGGTTCTTTTCAGAACAAACCATGCTAGTGGAAATTGAACCCATGATTGAACCCAACGTTCTGGACGTGGAAAATCCGGCTAATTTGGAGATCCAAGCGCCGATTGACGTTCCAGGTAAGCATTCACACACACACACACACACACACACACACGCGCGCGCAGAATGTTCCAATGTCTTGAATCATGTATAAGTTGGTAATAAAGGTCCTTTTCAGAACAACCCATGCTAGTGGAAATTGAACCCATGATTGAACCCAACGTTCTGGACGTAGAAAATCCGGCTAATTTGGAGATCCAAGCGCCGATTGACGTTCCAGGTAAGCATTCACACACACACACACACACACACACACACACACACGCGTGCGCGCAGAATGTTCCAATGTCTTAAATCATGTATAAGATGATAATAAAGGTTCTTTTCAGAACAACCCATGCTAGTGGAAATTTAACCCATGATTGAACCCAAACGTTCTGGACGTGGAAAATCCGGCTAATTTGGAGATCCAAGCGCTGATTGACGTCTTAGGTAAGCATTCACACAGACACACACACACACACACACACACATCCACACACACACACACACACACACACACACGCGCGCGCGTGCAGAATGTTCCAATGTCTTGAATCATGTATAAGTTGATAATAAAGGTTCTTTTCAGAACAACCCATGCTAGTGGAAATTGAACCTATAATTGAACCCAACGTTCTGGACGTGGAAAATCCGGTTAATTTGGAGATCCAAGCGCCGATTGACGGTTCCAGGTAAGCATTCACACAGACACATCCACACACACACACACACACCACACACACACGCGCGCGTGCAGAATGTTCCAATGGCTTGAATCATGTATAAGAATGGTAATAAAGGTTCTTTTCAGAACAACCCATGCCCTAGTTTGGAAATTGAACCCATGATTGAACCCAACGTTCTGGACGTGGAAAATCTGGCCAATTTGGAGATCGAAGCGCCGATTGACGTTCCAGGTAAGCATTCACACAGACACACACACATGCGCGCGCGCGCAGAATGTTCCAATGTCTTGAATCATGTATAAGATGAATAAGGTTCTTTTTAGAACAACCCATGCACTAACGGAAATTGAACCCATGATTGAACCCAACGTTCTGGACGTGGTAAATTCGGACTAATTTGGAGATCCAAAGCGCCGATTGACGTTCCAGGTAAGCATTTACACACGCACACACACACATCACACACACACGCGCGCGCGCAGAATGTTTCAATGTCTTGAATCATATATAAGATAATAATAAAGGTTCTTTTCAGAACAAACCATGCTAGTTCCGGAAATTGAACCCATGATTGAACCCAACGTTCTCCCTACTGAAAAAATCTCCCGTGAAAACTCATGGGATTTTCTCATGGGATTTCTCATGCGACTTCTCATACGATTTCTCACGCCAAAATCTCATGCACCCAAAATTCTAAGAATTTGACTCATGGAAATCGTTTGAAAATCGCAGCTGACTCGTCCGATTCAGTACCCCTGTATACATTTTAAAGAAATATACGACTACGTCTCCATTTTTATTGTGGTTTATTCTAATAAATTTTTAAACTGTTTCGTTTGACTCATTCTTAGAATGTTTCATTAATAAATAATTATTGAACATCAATTATTTAGAATGATCGAAATAGTGTATTTAATTTAGAATATGTTTATCAATACAAGAATTACATAGTAAATCAGACAAGCTTAATGTTTTAATAATTAGGTAAGACACAAATCTACGTTCGATCGTGAACTTTATCATATATTTATATATCCTTTATCATTCTTCATTTCTGCCAGCCTCTCTCATGAATTGTTTGCGTAAATCTCGTATAAGAATGCTCAAAGGTTCTGTCGCATTTGCAATGGTAGACTTTCTTTCTGTCCTCGTGTATGGGATGCTTTTTATTTTCTATATAATCTTCATAGACACCTGCATTTAGAAGTAGAGTAGATTAATAAGGATTAAATGATTAGATTCAGTGAATTTGAAAATATTATATTTACTCAAATATAGTTCTAATTTTCCTTGGTGTCAGTAGTTTTACTGGACTTCTCCTTTCAATTGAATTCCGAACTTGTGATTTTATGAGACTCCGATTCGCAAGTTGCCTTTCAGACCATAACGTTAACGCAAGTTCTCTAAGGAATTTCATTGCGCTTTTCCTGTTCATAATTTCCCATGTAAGGGCTCCAACGCACTTATTCATTCCAAGGTACACCTAGAAAAGTATTATTATTTAGATAAAACTGAAGGTAGGTGTATACTTGAATATAAGATTGTGAGTTTTAAATAGAGAATTACCGTATCGTTTGAAACGAACTGTAGCGACGATGACGTTCTCGAACAAGCTGCAAAATATTAAAAACGTAATGAGATTATTGAAATTTTTTGATTAATATATTCGAAACATTATTCTACGTACGTGCTGGAGTATGGAGCCCTGCTTTTTTGTAAATTTTATATAAATTTTGTTTATATGTTCGGAGCAAATGTAGTGAATTCAATTGACTATCTTTGGTAACTTGTCTTCGGCCTGAGAGTGCTAGTACAGGTATCTATGAGAACTAGGACGCTCTCTTGAACGAGGGCGCTGACGCTCGTCCGGGGGATTCATTTCTATTTGAATTAAAAGATAAACGTCTGCGCACGTTCGAACATTCTGGTCGCCGTCTAGACCTTTCTTCTCTTGAAGGCGATCGAGAAAACGAGCTCTTGAGGGCGTGAATGAGATGTTGAATGCAAGTGATAACGAGATCTTAGGGGTGAGCTAGAACGAGATCTTAGGGGTGAGCGAGAACGAGATCTTAGGGGTGAGCGAGAACGAGATCTTAGGGGTGAGCGAGAACGAGATCTTAGGGGTGAGCGAGAACCAGATCTCGAAAACGATCGTGAATGAAATCTTGAGGGCAAAGGGGAACAAAATCTTAAGGGTGAATAAGATCGAGATCTCGAAAATGAGCGTGATCGAGATCTTGAGAGCAAGTGAGAACGCGGTGATCTAGATCGAGACCTTGAAAGTGAGCGTGAATAAGGTATTGAGGGCGAGTTAGTTTGAGATTTAGACCTGGAAGGTGAGTGCGAGCGAGATCGAGGCTTCAATGGAGAATTTGAATGAGATCTTGAGGGCGAGTGAGTTTGAGACCTTGAATTTGAACGAGATTTAGACCTGGAAGGTGAGTGCAAGCGAGATCGGAGCTTCGAAGGGCAATGCAAACGAGATCTTGAGGGTGAACGAGAACGACATCTCGAGGTTGAGGGAAAATGAGATGTTGAGGTCGAGGCCAAAGAAGACTTCAAGGTTAGGGGTGGATAAGATCTCGAAGGGGAGGATAATAGATGTTGATTTTGAATTTGTGAACATGGAAGTGGCAACTCGATTGGTGTCAACTGGTTTTGAATTTGAATTTGTGAATCCGAAGATTGCAAAGTGGTTGGTATTTGAGGTTGATTTTGAGACTGTGAGCATGAAGTTTGTGAATCGATTGGTAGCTGGAGTTTTAGAGATTGTGAGTTAGAAGGTTGTAAATGGGTTGGTGGCTGGGCTCGATGGTCGGATTGTGTATTTGAATCTTGACAATCAAATGATTTGTGGAAAGAGCGTTGCTGAGAATGTGATTTTGCAGGTGAATGATTTCTCAATTGTGAACATGAAGGCAACGACGTTATGAATTTCATTCCTGTTCCATGTTCACTGGTTGTTGACTCTGCAAAATAGAATAGTCATAGAGTTAGTATTACTATGAATACTTTATTATCAATTCCGAATATTATCTTTGAAAAGTAGTAGTTTTGTCAGATTTATGAGATCATATTATATCTCTATTTTTTAACAATGTACTATTCCACAAATGCAATATTTATCTTTCAGTTTTCACCTCACATGAATCGTCATACTCGTATCAAAAGAAAGTGAATTTATAGTACGGATATGAGATCATTATTAGAAAATAATAACTTGGGAAATTTTCAAATAGTTACCTTTGTTTAGCAATGAGTTATGTGTCATTACTAGTGGTTTTCTTGATTTAACTGCATTTTGCAATTTATATTTTTCAATGACAAGCTGCAAATTATGATGATGGACTTTTTTCGATAGCTGTCGATCATTTCTGAAAAGTATATAAAATATTAATATTTTCCGGCACGGAGTAACTAATCATTTGCGAAAGCATTGAGAATAAAAATTACAAGCTTTTAAATGAGTTTTATTCATAACTACCTTATTTGATTTTATTTTTCCCACATTCTGTGTTTCTTTTTCTGAATCAGAACTGTCTATTATTCTTTTCGCACGTTTTTTTCTGGTAGATTTACTTGGGTGGACTGTGCACAAATTTTCCACATTTATTAGCGATTGTCTGATAGTCAACCAATCTAGAAAATGGAATCAATAAATAATTTAAAGATAATTTACTGATACCTAAGAATTTCTCAACAGATCATAACATAAAATGAAATTAACTCGTTCGTATTCAGTAATGATATCACTAGTGGTCAGTATTGTTTTTCTACTCACCACCCTCCACCAAAATCTTGACTTTAGTTTTCTTGAACTTAGCTTTCTTCAAATGCTTTTTCAAGTACGCTGCTGAACTTATTTCGCAGTCAGGCCAAAATATATTTACAATAGTGCCATTTTCTATGACACTATCCAAATTTTCCTGATTCTCTTTTTCTAGCCAAGCTACGTACCCTGTCTGATGACTTTTATTTTCAAACTGGACCAGAATGCATTTTTCATTATCAATCTCGAGAAGTTCCTCCATTGTTGACAATTATTTAGGCATTTCAAATTTGAGGCTAAGAGAACTGTCTCGAGAATTTTCAGTTACTCGGTATAAAAACAACCATTTGTTTATTCGCTTCTAACAGCATGTCACTACTATCAGGTGAACCTCACTTTTGCACATTAACCAGCCCGCTTACTGTTTTCGTGAATCAGCTGGTTCTAGAAAACGTTCGCCGAGTAAACACTGTCATTTCATTGCAAAAAAAATATCTTGCAATGTATTGAGTGCTTACGAATAGTATAGACTGATATTTTTACCAAAGAGTGCAGTTGTATTAGCTCATATTTTGTAAATAATTATTAATTTAGTTAAATAAGACAGAGAAAGTGTTGATATGAGTAAGAGAAAATATAAATTGAATTTACGGATTGGTGACGCGGGTATTAAAAAAAGAACCGCACAGCGTTACGGACTTGGATTAAAGAAATCAAAAGTTCCAGAGCCTGATGTAAGTATACACATATTTATTTCAATACATTTTTGATTATTACTTTCTCTCGATAAATTAACTAAAATAAAAAATATTGAATTACTATTTACTTTTGTTCTTATTTTTTTTTATATATGTACACTTGTTTTTTCCCAATTGATGTAATCTGCATCGCAGATTTTACTTTTCTCACTCACCTTTTATAGGATAATGTTTTTAATTTAGATAAACATAAGATGGGACAGGAAGAATCCACAGAATTGTGAAGAAACATCTGACAGAGAAAGTCCATCTTCAATTTCTCCCAGTGATCATGAAATTCCAAGTGGAATAAACGTTAGAAAGGTATGTGTGATAGATTGATTATTAGATTATTGATATTACATTTTACATTTATAAATATGCTCTATCTTAAAAATCATAAAGTAGACTCCTCACTTCATAATCTTATTGTTTCTAAATGTAATCAATCGCATTTTTGTGATTGCTGTTTAAGCCTGGCAGAGTTAATTACAATTCATAGTTCTTTCTAATTTGGGCTTGTAGATTGAGACATGTGAATGGAAAATTGTTCATTATCAGTAAATCAGGCAGCTACGAGGCATTATAAAATACTCTCGTTATAATTGGTATCGTTAGATAAAATTATGATATCTATCGATTTACTGCATTGTATATAAAGCATTGTTTTTCAATTTTTTACCAAACCTTCACAATGTCAAGGGACTTTTGAATATAATTGAAAGAATTGTTCAAGAAAGGTTGTTATAATTCACAAATTATATATAAAAATCCACTGACATTGTAGAGATTTTTATGGAGAATAGGAAAACAAGGACATATACGTCTTTTAGCGCTAATAGTACTGCGCCAGTAGAAAAACCCGAATCCATTCAGACGTCGCGATAAGTAGATGATCGATATCATACTTGTATCCAACTATACCAATTATAACTGGTACTTTATAATGCCTCGTAGCTGCCTGATATATTGATGATGAATATTCTAATCAGATGACAGTGCTACATACGTATAAAGAAATAAATCTCGTACTAACGTGAACTAGTATCTAACATAAATATTTTCACAACTTTTTCACCTCACCAGGTATATGATAAGCAGATCTCAATCTTTTCTTATGGGTTTTTATAGGGTATCTTCATTTTTCGCAGATAAAGTAATGAAATACTTCAATTATTCAGGATAAAAAATGCAAAACAGTTTAAAATATTCAATACAATTTTCCACTGCAACTATCGATAATTGTATTCTTATACATATCAAGTTTATCCCTTTGGCTCCCAAGCACTTCAAATGTAATTATTCATTGGAATTAAGATTCTCGTAGAAATAATAGCTCAAATTGCGTATAATATTCTCTTTTGTCAGTGATCATTCAAAGGTTATTCGAAAAAAATGAAAAAAATGTGTGAAAAATGTTATTTCTTTCATTGATTGATCCACAAAGAAAATATCAAATTTCTCATCCATTTAATAAGCAATCTATCTATCTATATATATATTTATGATTTTCTTCAATATGATCTATTGTAAAATGAGTTATTCAATTCATGTTAGTGGTAGGAGTAAAAACTCAATAGCGATGAAAATCTTTGTTAAAAACTTCATCTTGCAAATTTCTACATGTACATTTGATTTAAGCTTAATTTTTTTCCACAAGGTCGACTTAAATGCTGCTGATAACTTCACTTTCGATACCCAAAGTGAAGAAGTCCGTGATGACGTACGGAATTCGTTGAAGGACGAAGAAGCAATGAAATACACAGAAAATATTAACAAATGTAAAAATCTCCAAGATTTTATGGGAAGCGAAGAATTTTCTCGTACGATCACGACTCCAGTTGACAAAACGTTGGGGGAAGTTTTCTTACTTCTTTTAAAATTTAGTATTTCCAATCATTTATCTATAAAAACTATGAGTAACTTATTCAAATTGATCAATATTATCTTTGCTGAGGACGTACTACCAGAGTCTAAATATATTTTTGACAATTTGTTAAACTATGAGTCTGATGTGCAATTTCATGCAGTTTGTCATGAATGCTCTGGTTATTTGGGAGAGTTTGAAGCGATAAAAAATGTCATATCTTGCCCTATTTGCAATTCTGAGGTAGATTTGTCAAACCCAAGTAATTCTAGTTTTTTTGTGCTTATTGATCCGTCTACTCAAGTTACAGATTTATTGAATATCTATGGTTTTCATTATAAATATGTTTTGAATGAGAGGCCACATGGAGAAAGCCATATAGAGGATATATATGACGGTAATGCATATCGTGAATTTGTAAGCTCAGCAAAAGAACTTGGGATTAAAAATTTTGTTACAATGACATTAAATACCGATGGTGCACCAAAATATGAATGCTCACAATATTCAATTTGGCCAATCTACTTAATGTTGAACGAACTACCTCCTCAAGATAGAATGAATAATTTAATCACAGGTGGTTTATGGTTTAACAGGAAAAAACCAGAAATGACTGTACTATTAAATTCATTCGTAGATATGATCAATCAAAAGTCAGATGAAGGCATAAGTTTCAATATTGATGGTAGAAAAGAAATACTAAAATTATATGTTCTAACGTGCTGCGTTGACACAGTGGCACGAGCGCCAATGCAAGGGATCAAACAGTTTAACGGTCATTTTGGATGTAACTGGTGCCTTCATCCTGGCGAATATTCAGGTCGAAGTATGAGATATCCAATTATGTTGAATGAGCCACAATTGAGAAATGATATCACTACTGTTCAAAAAATGTTGAGTGTCACTCCAGGTAATCCTGTTGAAGGCATTAAATATCCATCCCCTCTCATAAACTTAAAATTTTTCAAAATTTCATCTGGTTTTGTCCCTGATATCATGCATATTTTAGAAGGACTCGGAAACCAAATAACGAAATACTATGCCTCAACATGGTCAGCTGATATCATTGAATCTCTAGATGTATTGTTACAAAATTTAACTACTTGCAATCAAGTAGCCCGTTATACAAGACCATTTAGTATAAGAAACGATTGGAAAGCACGAGAATGGGAGAACTTTGTGTTGTACTACAGTGTTCCAATATTTTCAACAGTATTGAGTAAAAGATTACTAGACCACTGGTTACTCCTTGTAGAAGGCATATATATTCTCTTGAAAACAGATATCACCATTGACGAATTAAATCGAGCAGATATTCTTTTACATCGATTTGTTGCCAAAACCCAAGAATATTTTGGAATAGTAGCGATGACGTTCAATGTCCACCAACTATTACATATTTCTATGAGTGTGCTCAATTTCGGTCCTCTTTGGGCTCATTCAACTTATTGTTTCGAATCCGAAAATAAGAAATTGTTAGATGCTATTAAATGTGCTAAGGGTGTACCTCAACAAATTGTCCGATTCGTAAATTTTAAGCATAGTGTTAAAATTGTACAAGAAAAGGTTTATTGCAATGTGAGTCCTATTGTTAAATATTATTGTGACGACGTACTGTATACAAGAATCAAAAACATAAGTAAAATATCAAGTATATCATATGTTGGCCGAGGATGCAGTATGGATGAAAACACTTGTGATGAATTGAATTTATCAAAAGATTCAGAGATTTTCCAAAAAATGATCAAAGAGGGTTGCTTGTACGAATCATGTAGACGAGTTAAACGTCGATCGAACAATTCATTTGCACTCCTTGATGATGGAAGATATGTCCGTATGCATGGATTTATAGTGGATAAAAAAACGAATATAGAATTGTTACTCTTTCATGTTGTTCGCACACGCAATAGTTTTGGAAGACGTTATAAAGATTTACGATTGATTGTTGAAATTGAAGCGGGAGAAAAAGTTGTCGAAACTAAGACTATAAAAACGATTTGCGTTTTCATGAAAGTTCACGATCGAATGTATATTTGTGCCTTACCTAATTTATTGCATTATTAAAACATTAAGCTTGTCTGATTTACTATGTAATTCTTGTATTGATTAACATATTCTGAATTAAATACACTATTTCGATTATTCTAAATAATTGATGTTTAATAATTATTTATTAATGAACGATTCTAAGAATGAGTCAAAATTTATAAATAAAACAGTTAAAAATTTATTGGATGAACCACAACAAAAATGATGAGTCAGCTGCGATTTTCACACGATTTTCACGAGTTAAATCTTAAAATTTTGGGTGCATGAGATTTTGGCGTGAGAAATCGTATGAGAAGTCGCATGAGAAATCCCATGAGAAATCCCATGAGTTTTCACGAGAGATTTTTCAGTAGGGCTGGACGTGGAAAATCCGGCTAATTTGGAGATCCAAGCGCCGATTGACGTTCCAGGTAAGCATTCACACACACACACACACACACACACACACACGCGCGCGCGCAGAATGTTCCAATGTCTTGAATCATGTATAAGTTGGTAATAAAGGTCCTTTTCAGAACAACCCATGCTAGTGGAAATTGAACCCATAATTGAACCCAACGTTCTGGACGTGGAAAATCCGGCTAATTTGGAGATCCAAGCGCCGATTGACGTTCCAGGTAAGCATTCACACAGACACACACACACACACACACACACACACACACACACACACACATACAAACACACACACACACACGCGCGCGCGCAGAATGTGTGGGAATCCATCAACCATATCATTAAAAGCACTTGCATACAACTAAACGTAAAAATGAGTTATAATTACAGATTAATGATTTAGTGTACATTTCCAGAACGTCCAAAAAGGAGGCGAAGAGGCACAAATAGTCGTAAGTGTATCATTGCAAATAAAATTTCGTCGTACAAGTAAACCAGCGAATTATAAAACGATTTATTCCCCAACAGGCTGTTGTGTCTGTCACGGAGTGTGTTATTTCCAAAAGATGCGACCATGCCAACACAGGGCGTGCGTCATCTGCATCGAGCAACTGATGACACAGCGATGTCCGTATTGCAGGGGACCAATTGTGTCTTATTTGCCACCGGACCGCATGGCGAATCGACTGGAGGATAGACCTCGGTCGTAAAGAAATTCTGAATAAAAGAATATTTTCAATCATTTTATGATTCGTTCTTATCAATGATGCGACTCTTGAAATAGATAGAGGGTGTCACGTGTATACCCCGTGGTCATCAAAAACTTAAGGGGTTCCCCGTACTCGCTCGGTTCGCCACCCATCCCCCCTCCTCTCTTATAATTCAGTATTACCATATCCACAAAAAGTGTACAGGAAAGAATAAAATCAAGGTGCTGTTTACATTACTCGCCTCGCTCGCTAACCCCCAACCTCGCTGATTACCATCGTAATTTGTGGATAGCAATTCAGTTATTAGTATGTGAACATAGAAGGATACAGAAAGAGTGATCGAAAAGGGGGTAGAAAGGAGACCAAAAAAAGGGCTAAAAAGTAAAACTGTCGAGAAAAACTAAAAAGGGGTGAAAAAGGAAGCTAGAAAAGTAACTGAAAATGGAGAATAAAAAGTAGGAGCAAAAAATGAGGATCAGAAAAGGAGGCTAAAGAAAACGATAAAAAGGAGGGCTGGGAAGAGGACTACAAAGAGGGATGAGAGAAAGAGGTTGAAAAGGGTCTTTCAGAGGGCTAAAAAGTAGAAGGCAAGAAAGTGTCAAAAT
>JAJGQD010000461.1:0-11437 GCA_020882685.1 Aphelinus atriplicis
TTTTTCACTTTTTTTTCTGCTTATTACTCGGAATAAAAACGTTTTCTCAGAAAATTTGTCGAGCTCGGATTTGGAGAGCATGCAAAGATCTACAAAAAAGTATGAAGGTATTGATACGCTTCAGTGCGAGTTTCCCGAGATAATTGAGGAAAACGGGAAAAATCGTCGAATTTTGCATGTTTTTATTGTTTATTCATATCGCGCCCCAATTTTACATAAAAAATTACACTTGGGATTTAATCTTGAAGGTAAAACTCATCGAATGAGCCCAAAACCAGCGTGTTATACAGACATCGATCGGTAATTCGTTAAAATGACACGTTTTCGGCCTGAAGTTGCAGTACTAAACGGAGTGCACTATCACCCACTTTGCATCCACGAAAGTAGTAGATAGGCAAAGCGGATACAAGCACAGCTGTGGCTCGTATCCGCTTTGCATTTTGGTGGATATATAGCTACTACGTGATTTTGCTAACAACGAATATTCTCGTTGTCTACGACATTTAAATGTTGCATTAAATATTTTATGTTGATGTTACATCTGATTTTGCATACTACTACTACTACTATACTTATGTTATTAATATTTATGACCAATCCATAGGAATAGGATATGTGAATTCAGATGTTTCAATAATGAAACGTTTAAAAAGTTTTACATTATGAAGCGCACAACTAGCCTTGTACGCTCCATTGTGATGTGAACAAACCGTTTCAAGTTTGATTCTGTGTAGTGGAGGGTAGCCCATTTCTGCTAGATCGTGAACTTTAAATTTGAAGCGTTCTAACCAATTCTTTTGAATTGAACCTGCTACATATATTTCAGTTGCATTGCTCAAATTTTCGCGAAGGATATTTCCTATTGTAGTGTAAGGATGATCGCCTACATCCCATGATATTCCATGATAGTGTTGCTCAAGCCAAGTATTTATTCTCTTATACTTTTCAGTGAGTCGTCTTCATGGAAATGGGTTTTTTAAACAAAAATACGACAGGTTCGACATTTTTGTTAAGTGGTAGAATAGCCAGCTCTTTGAGAACGTAATCGTTACCAGGCTGCATGAAACCTTGCATGTCCACTACATACTCCATCTCAAGAGAGACTGATATATGTTAGCTTAAGTTATTCAATTAAACAACTTTCCTCACATCACCACTCATTGGATTATACTCAACAATACGATCGTGAATGATTAAACAATAAGCTGCGGTGTTTGCAGGGAAATTATTTTTAGCTTCAAATTCTAAACGAACATCGACTGGAGCGTTCTTGAGAGATTCGTTTTGTTTCGAACAATCGATAATAATCAATGGTATTCTTGAGAGGAATTGCTCTCTGTTCAACAAAGGTTCGGATTATTTATTATAATATGAATTCCGGAAATTTGTATACATATCGTAGAGAATAGAATATTGATTGCGATCAATATCTACATTGAGATTACTATATGGATAATACTGAGAATTGAGAAATAGCTTCACATTGCTAATTTGACAATGATCAAAAAGACTACCATTGACATTCCTAATATTTTTTCGTGCAGTTTTGAAAACCGAGTATGATGAAACGTGGTTTTTTCCAACTGATTCGAGGTTTTCACTGTCAATACATGATTCCTAGCAGTGGGAAGAGATGGATACTCGTGAAGCTCCCATGATCGGAAACTCATACCAATAGGCTTACGTTTTTGCAATTGACCTAGCAAGCGTATTTTATATTGATTGGAAAGCAGCACATATGGCATGTGCCACTCGATTTTTGACAACACTAATTTTCCCCTGTTCCCATACCTCGACATTATTCTCTTGATATGATGATTGTATGACAGTATTGGTATCAGTGTTCGATCTTCGAAGAATTAATTCATGTTTGGTGTTGACTACAATCTTGCGATAATCTTCAGCAAATCCAAGTCTATACTATAATATAAAGTTAATCCTCCCGGAAATTTCATGTAAATAAATATCTATAATATAAAGTTAATCCTCCCGGAAATTTCATGTAAATAATAATGAAGGAGTCGACGCACATGAAAACTGATGAGATCGATCGAAAGGAAATCAACGGCGCTTTCATTTCCCGTACTTTAAAATTTGAAAAAATTGATGCGCGGGTGTTAAAAATGTAAAAATGCAAATTGAGTTTTTTTTCTCAGCGGAAAAACCATTGAGAAAAACCATGAAATAATTGTACGGTGCGAATTCGGGTCAGACTGATCGGAGGATCCTTGAGAGGGCTTTCATATTTCATGGGTAAAACTTCAAAAAAATTGATGCGTGGGCGTGGAATGTGGGAAAAACTAATGTTTAGCAAGTTGTACAAGATTGATTGTTAAAAAAATCGATCAATTTGCGTCCCGATGGAAATTCGAATTAGACAGATCGGTAGAGCTCATTGAGCGCTTCAAGTTTTCATCGTTAAAAATTGAAATATGTTGATGCGTGGGCGTGAAGTATGTAGTTGAAAATGGATGGTTCATTTTGTGATTTTTATGCGATCAGAAAAATACGTGAAATTATGAAATTGTGCAATTTTGAGTACGGCGGATCAGAAGAACATCGGATTGGCTTTCATATCCATGATCAATATTTTGAAAAAATTGATGCGTGGGCGTGGAACGCGGGAAAAACTGATGTTTAGCAAGTTGTACCTCATAAATCATTGAAAAACTCGATCAATCTGCGTTTCGATGGAAATTCGAGTTAGACAGATCGGTAGAGCTCATTGAGCGCTTCAAGTTTTCATCGTTAAAAATTGAAATATGTCGATGCGTGGGCGTGAAGTACGTACTTGAAAATGGGGGTCTCCTTTGTAATTTTTATGTGTTCAGAGAAATACGTGAAATTATGATATGATGCGATTCCGAGTATGTCCGGTCGGAAAAACATCGAATCTTTCGCATCCATGATTGATATTTTGAAAAATTTGATACGTGGGCGTGAAATGTGAAAAAATCATTTTTAGAAAGTTGTACAAGATTGATTGATAAAAAAATCGATCAATCTGCGTCACGATGAAAATTCAAATCTGACAGTTTGTTAGAGCTCATTGAGCGCTTCAATTTTTCGTTGTGTAAAATTGAAATATGTCGATGTGTGGGCGTGAAATCCGTTCTTGAAAATTAGGGGTTTCCATTGTGATTTTTATGCGTTCAGAAAAATACGTGAAAGTATGAAATGGTGTAATTTTGAGTGTGTCGGATCAGAAGAACATCGAATGGGCTTCCATATTCATGATCGATACTTTGAAAAAATTGATGCGTGGGCGTGGAACGCGGGAAGAACTGATGTTTAGCAAGTTGTACAAGATTGATTTATGAAAAAATCGATCAATCTGCGTCCCGATGGAAATTCGAATTAGACAGATCGGTAGAGCTCATTGAGCGCTTCAATTTTTCGTCGTTAGAAATTGATATATAATGATGCGTGGGCGTGAAGTATGTAGTTGAAAATGGATGGTTTATTTTGTGATTTTTATGCGTTTAGAAAAATACGCGAAATTATGAAATGGTGCAATTTTGAGTACGTCGGATCAGAAGAACATCGAATGGGCTTTCATATCCATGACCAATACTCCGAAAAAATTGATGCGTGGGCGTGGAATGTGGGAAAAACTAATGTTTAGCAAGTGTTACAAGATTAATTGATAAAAAACGATCAATCTGCGTCCCGATGGAAATTCGAATTAGACAGATCGGTAGAGCTCATTGAGCGCTTCAATTTTTCGTCGTTAAAAATTGATATATGTTGATGCGTGGGCGTGAAGTATGTAGTTGAAAATGGATGGTTTATTTTGTGATTTTTATGCGTTCAGAAAAATACGTGAAATTATGAAATGGTGCAATTTTGAGTACGTCGGATCAGAAGAACATCGAATGGGCTTTCATATCCATGACCAATACTCCGAAAAAATTGATGCGTGGGCGTGGAATGTGGGAAAAACTAATGTTTAGCAAGTGTTACAAGATTAATTGATAAAAAAATCGATCAATCTGCGTCCCGATGGAAATTCAAATTAGACAGATCGGTAGAGCTCATTGAGCGCTTCAATTTTTCGTCGTTAGAAATTGATATATGTTGATGCGTGGGCGTGAAGTATGTAGTTGAAAATGGATGGTTTATTTTGTGATTTTTATGCGTTTAGAAAAATACGCGAAATTATGAAATGGTGCAATTTTGAGTACGTCGGATCAGAAGAACATCGAATGGGCTTTCATATCCATGACCAATACTCCGAAAAAATTGATGCGTGGGCGTGGAATGTGGGAAAAACTAATGTTTAGCAAGTGTTACAAGATTAATTGATAAAAAAATCGATCAATCTGCGTCCCGATGGAAATTCAAATTAGACAGATCGGTAGAGCTCATTGAGCGCTTCAATTTTTCGTCGTTAAAAATTGATATATGTTGATGCGTGGGCGTGAAGTATGTAGTTAAAAAGGGATGGTTTATTTTGTGATTTTTATGCGTTCAGAAAAATACGCGATATTATGTCATGGTGCAATTTTGAGTACGTCGGATCAGAAGAACATCGAATGGGCTTTCATATCCATGACCAATACTTCGGAAAAATTGATGCGTGGGCGTGGAATGTGGGAAAAACTAATGTTTAGCAAGTGTTACAAGATTGATTGTTAAAAAAATCGATCAATTTGCGTCCCGATGGAAATTCGAATTAGACAGATCGGTAGCGCTCATTGAGCGCTTCAAGTTTTCATCGTTAAAAATTGAAATATGTTGATGCGTGGGCGTGAAGTATGTAGTTGAAAATGGATGGTTCATTTTGTGATTTTTATGCGATCAGAAAAATACGTGAAATAATGAAATGGTGCAATTTTGAGTACGGCGGATCAGAAGAACATCGGATGGGCTTTCATATCCATGATCAATACTTTG
The DNA here is from genome assembly GCA_020882685.1 of Aphelinus atriplicis. Lineage (NCBI taxonomy): Eukaryota > Metazoa > Arthropoda > Insecta > Hymenoptera > Aphelinidae > Aphelinus > Aphelinus atriplicis. The sequence goes on from JAJGQD010000461.1 coordinate 4,897, forward strand.
AAAAAATTGATGCGTGGGCGTGGAACGCGGGAAAAACTGATGTTTAGCAAGTTGTACAAGATTGATTGATAAAAAAATCGATCAATTCGCGTCCCGATGGAAATTCGAGTTAGACAGATCGGTAGAGCTCATTGAGCGCTTCAAGTTTTCATCGTTAAAAATTGAAAATATGTCGATGCGTGGGCGTGAAGTACGTACTTGAAAATGGGGGGTCTCCTTTGTAATTTTTATGCGTTCAGAGAAATACGTGAAATTATGATATGATGCGATTCCGAGTATGTCCGGTCGGAAAAACATCGAATCTTTCGCATCCATGATTGATATTTTGAAAAATTTGATACGTGGGCGTGAAATGTGAAAAAATCATTTTTAGAAAGTTGTACAAGATTGATTGATAAAAAAATCGATCAATCTGCGTCACGATGAAAATTCAAATCTGACAGTTTGTTAGAGCTCATTGAGCGCTTCAATTTTTCGTTGTGTAAAATTGAAATATGTCGATGTGTGGGCGTGAAATCCGTTCTTGAAAATTAGGGGTTTCCATTGTGATTTTTATGCGTTCAGAAAAATACGTGAAATTATGAAATGAAGCAATTTTGCATATGTCGGATCAGAAGAACATCGAATGGGCTTCCATATTCATGATATACTTTGAAAAAATTGATGCGTGGGCGTGGAATGCGGGAAAAACTGAGGTTTAGCAAGTTGTACCTCATAAATCATTGAAAAACTCGATCAATCTGCGTCTTGATGGGAATTCGAATTAGACAGATCGGTAGAGCTTATCGAGCTCTTCAAGTTTCCATCGTTAAAAATTGAAATATGTTGATGCGTGGGCGTGAAGTATGTAGTTGAAAATGGATGGTTTATTTTGTGATTTTTATGCGTTCAAAAAAATACGTGAAAGTATGAAATGGTGTAATTTTGAGTGTGTCGGATCAGAAGAATATCGAATGGGCTTTCATATCCATGATCAATACTTTGAAAAATTTGATGCGTGGGCGTGGAATACGGGAAAAATTGATGTTTAGCAAGTTGTACCTCATACATCATTGAAAAACTCGATCAATCTGCGTCACGATGAAAATTTGAAATAGACAGTTTGTTAGAGCTCATTGAGTGCTTAAATTTTTCATCGTGAAAAATTGAAATATGCCGATGCGGTGGCGTAACATTCGTTCTTGAGAATTGGTGTTACAATTTATGATATCAATGCGTGAAAATACGTAAAAATACATGAAATTATGATATAGTAGTAATGTTCAATGAATCATTAGTATTTCATTATGATAATAATTTTTAAAAATAAAATTAAGCCACCCAATGTTTGCCATTCTACTTTAGATGAGAATGTTGCCCGACTCTCACGACGAGGACGTATTGGTGAGGCGCATATCCATAAGCGGATTTATAGAGAGTCATATATGTAGCCGTATTATGCAGAGTAATAAGCGTTATATCATAATATATATTCTATTTGCTGTGAAATATATAATTATTGATGTTCTTTTATTATAAATAAGCTACTGTGGTATGAATATGGAATATATTTATTCAGAATATAGTTCCTTTTTTCATTGCGCCGCCGTGATATTTAGCGCGTAATCTTTTATTAATACGCTTGAATACGCAATAATTTCTTGATGATCATGCTGCCGTGGTATTCAGCGCATAATGTTCAAGAACATAATTAAATTCTTCAGTTTTTTTTTCAATGCACTGCCGTGATATTCAGTGCGTAATTTTCATTAATATGCTTGAATACGCAATATTTTCTTTATAATTATGCTGCCGTGTTATTCAGCGCATACTGTTCATGAACATAATTAAATTGTTGAATTTCTTTTTCCATTGCACTGCCGTGATATTCAGTGCGTAATCTTTATTAACATGCTCGATACGCAATATTTTCTTAATGATTTTGCTGCCGTGGTATTCAGCGCATAATGTTCATGAACATAAGTAAATTCTTAAATTTCTTCTTCTATTGCGCTGCCGTGATATTCAGCGCGTAATCTATATTAACATGCTTGAATGCGCAATATTTTCTTAACCCATTAGCGCCTGAACGGACACTTTTCGATGCCAAAGTTCAGTGACTCACTGTACAATGTATTTTATCGGATATAATCTGGAACCACTGTCTCCTATGGTTCAAAAGGCGTTCTTTCGAGTGGCAATGGTTAGAAAATTCAAAAATGAGTTTTCCTATGAAAAATAGCGATTTAAAAAAAAATCCGAAATTCTGTGATACAATTTTTCGTCTGAATCATTTTTCTCAGCCTTTGCATTTTTTACATACTTGAAACCAGTAAATATCGTGTCCATGGGTGTATAACTGAAAGTTATCATCAATACATAATCGAAAAAATTTTTTTTTAAAGACAAAATGGCGACCGTAGTATCAAAAATCGTAGTTTCAAACTTCAGTCATTTTGTTCTCGAAAGATCTTTTTCTAAATCTTTTACTCAATAACTATGAGATTTACAAAAATTTTTCCAGGGACAAAAAGTTTTGGTATTAGTCAAAGAAGACTTTTAATTTTTTCATATTTTTCAATCGATTTTTCACAAATTTTGGTTTTTAAATTTTGATGGAAATTAAAAAAATTCCCTCCTACGGTTCTCAACAAGTCTCAGGGTGTTCCTTGACTAATTTTAAGACTTTTTTGTGCCAAATAATTTTTCCTCCAAGTCCATAGTTTTCGAGAAACAAATTGTTGAAGTTTGAAACTATGATTTTTTCTGCCGGTCGCCATTCTGTATATATAAAAAAATATTTTCGATTATGTATGGATAATAACTTTCAGTTATGGACCGAGAAGTGTCCGTCCAGGCGCTAATGGGTTAATGATTATGCTGCTGTGGTATTCAGCGCATATATGTTTATGAACATAAATTGAATTTTGAATTCCTTCTTTCATTTTGCTGCCGTGATATTCAGCGCATAAACTTCATTAACATGCTTAAATACGTATTATTTTTCCAATGATAATGCTGCCGTGGTATTCAGCGCATATTTATTAACATGATCGAATTCTTTAATTTTTCTCTTTCACGCTGCCGTGATATTCAGCGCGTAATACATTTTGAACACGATATTGTAACATTTTTATTTTCAACACATTATTATGTGAGTAATTTTACAATAATGTAATAATAATGAATGAATTGTTGTAATCCTATGGGATTTGCTTGCACGAACAGATATTCAGTAAATTAGTCCTAATTCTCGAAAATCTCTTGATATACTACATTTTTTATGAATATCTTATCTTTATTTGTTAGAATCTTTTTTTCTTGATTCCTTATTTTTCCTTGTAAATTTGTTATAAGCATTGAATTTTTTGATAATTGGATCTTTAGATTGTATTCATTTGTTACCCGAGATAAGGCTACATATAGTTGTCCATGGCTAAATACAGGTGATGGCAAGTACAATCCGACATTCGAGAATGATTGTCCCTGTGATTTATTTATGGTCATTGCAAAACCTAATCTTATCGGAAATTGTCTTCTTACCATATTAAAAGGTATTTCTTCTGAAGATGGAATCAGATCTATTCTTGGAATCAACACTATTTTTCCCGTGAATTTTCCTGTAATTATTTCGGCGTGAATAGTCCAATTTAACATTTTTCTTATAATCAAACGCGTTCCATTACATAGACCTTCGTCTAAATTGAGATTTCTTAATAAAATGACAACAGCTCCTATTTTTAATATCAGCTTATGAGGTGGTAATCCGTTTGGCGTTAAAGAATTCAAAAATTCAATAGGAATATTTTCGCATAACTTATTCTTATCTTCATCTTTTATAAAATCAATACTTAAATATACCTTCTTTTCACCATGAATTCTTTCAACAATATTTTCATTAATTATCAAAACATCTTTATTTTTTGGTGAGAGTATAACTTTGTCTTTTATTGATACCAAATCTTTTACGTTAATTTCTGATCCAAATATGTCATCAATGAGATTATTATTTGTGATAAATTTTTTTGGAATTTCTCGAACATTATTATCAATTTCAAATTGTGTACAATTTCGATTTTCTCCAATATCCAAAAGCCATGTTTTAAAGTTGCTACTGTCATCTACTAATCGAAGATTCTTCTTCAATGTTAAATATGTAAATGATCTCCATAGAATACTTCTTTTTACACATGATTCTATAATTCGTGTCTCGCATCCATGACGAACTACGGGTAGCGTTTGTCTAAAATCACCAGATACTACGATTATTTTTCCACCAAATGGTTGATTGTTACCACATAAATCTTTGAAGAACGTATCTATTATTTCAAGAGCGCGTTTGGAGGTCATTGAAATTTCATCCCAAACTACTACCTTTATATTTTTCATCAATTTACCAAGATTAGAATTAGGATTTATATTGCATGTTGATTGTTCATTCAAATTCAATGGTAATTTGAAAGTTGAATGGACTGTTTTACCGCCGATTAATAGAATAGCAGCAATTCCAGTCCATGCAACTGATATAATTGGTATACTTTCGTATAGACAATATTTAATTATTGAATTAAGTAAATAACTCTTGCCACTTCCTCCAGGACCATCAATAAAAAATAATTTTTCCATGTTTGCATCATTAATTGACTGCGATATTGTATCGAAGATATTTTTTTGATCCAATGTCAAGGTTGTAATATCTATTTTGGTATTGTTGTATGATTCTACGCTCACATCATCTGATATATTTTGAGAAATAATATCATGATTGATTTCAGGCAAACCAAAATGTTTTAACGACAAACCATGAGACATTATTATATTTTGAATAGATTTCAATGCCTTTTGTACACCTACAGATTCGGGTAATTTTGGATCTATTAAATATTTTTTATATTTGTGAAATAATGTAGAACCATCGCAGGTTGGATCAAAAGACAGAATAAATGCGAAAAGTTGACATATAGAATGTGGAAATTGAAAATTACAATTCTCTTCTAAGCATTTGTCCCATTCATCATTTGTTTTGAATAAGCCTCTTGCCACACATGCGTCATAAAATGTATCATAAATAATGTTATCATATGTTCGAATATCTTCAAATGATTGAGCACCTCGAACATGTAACAAGAGTAATCTAAGGAAAAATCTTTCGCGTTCTATAGGATTTACATGATACATCCTAACCAGAATAGGTTTATTGAATTTTTTTCTTTCAATCCATTGTTTTTTAGCTTTGTGAAATACAAAATTTTGAGGCATTTCAGTATAAAGTAATGTTCTTGCGTTTACATTATGCATGTTAACATACAACCATTGCGTCAATTCGGATTCAAACTTTCTATCTATTAACGTATCTTCAGAACCTTCCTTAAAATAAACTTGTTGTTCATTTTCAAGATGTACCGATAATCGATATATTGCATGTGATTGTTCGTGCAATTTTAATTCTTTAATTCGATACATAGCTTCCGGTGGGCATATGTATCTTGTTGAAATGTAATTTGTAATTTCATCGTAATTAATTTATTTATTAGAAGGTAATGTATCATTGTCTTCTAAAACATTTGGTTCTGAAATTATAAACTTTATTTTAGCCGTGTCTGGTCCTTTATAAACATACTTAAATAAATATTTGATTGATTTTATTGTACTACAAATTTCAACATTTATATGACATTCTAACTTCAAAAGCAAATAAGGGTTATACGGAACTACAAAACCATTATTTGCAATCCTTCTTGATTGGTATACAATATTTGTACCATCATTTCTTCTTCTGTAAAGTGGATATCCGTCTTCGTTAATTACTGTCTGGTTTATAAATTTTTTTGGAAAATTTTTTATACAATGACTTTGCGTGTGTGTGTGTGTGTGTGTGTGTGTGTGTGTGTGTGAGAGAGAGGTTGTGTGTTGGTGTGTGTATGTGTGTGTTTGAGGCGGTGTGTTGGTGTGCGCGCGTGTGTTCTTGAGTGTGTGTATGTATGTTTCCAGGTGCGTGTATGTGTGTGTTCGTGTGGGTGTGTGTGAGGCTGTGTTGGTGTGTGTATGTGTTTGTTCGTGTGTGTGTGTGTGTGTGTGTGTGTGTGTGTGTGTGTGTGTGTGTGTGTGTGTGTGTGTGTGTGTGTGTGTGAGTGTGTGTATGTGCGTGTGTATGTGTGTGTTGAAGAAAACAAATTTAGATATTTACCTTCTTCAATGGACGCTATGATGTTAGTGTCATTAGCTTTATGTAGTTTTTCCTCTAATTCAGTTACTCTTCGAGATAAATCTCTATTTTTCTCTTGTGTTGAGATTTCTTCTCTTTGCTTCCTGGACAATTCGTTTTTTAAATCTTGAATCTGATTCTCGAGTTGTTTACTTTTTTTTTCTAGTGATCTGATTGTTTGATCTCTCTCTTGAATTATTCTCATTTGTTCATCGTTCGAATCTGAATCTTCATCAAGCGTGTTCTCTGTTTCTTGATGTGGAGATAAACCCTGAAATTTGATTAATCAATTAATCTCCCTCCTCAAATTCATGAAAAATGGATTTGGAAAGAAATTGTTTTCCCTACCCGTGACTT
>JAJGQD010000463.1:0-13385 GCA_020882685.1 Aphelinus atriplicis
TTTTAACTTATCAGGAATCTTACATTTTACGAAATTTTGGCAAATCAAAAATTGTTGCATTGACATTAAGATGGAAAACATTTTTAAAAAATTTCAAATTTCAAATGTATAAATATGTAAATTTAAGTTCAAAATGAGTTAAAATATTTTGATAATTTATATTATTAATAAAATATTATAAAATTAAAACTAAAATTTACATTTGTATATTAAAAAGAATACGCCAAAAATAAAAGTTGTTTTTGTGCGGTTTTGGACGAAATTAAATACGACCATTAGTACGAGTATTCTAAGTGCAATACAACAATGCCAGATAACCATGTAGGTAGTGAAGTGATTTTAAATTAAACGGAAATGAATGTAACAGGATCTAATGAAGAAACAGTAATCTTTGGCCGTTACATAAACTGGTTTCAGCATACAAGTTAAAGCCACTATATCTCATCGTATACTCCTTCTCGATGTCATGATAGATTAATCGAAAAATATTCTCGATACTATAATATAATATAATATTTTACAAAGGAATAATATATATTGTACATTCATATTTTGTTCATTGTCTGTTTAATTGAACGAGTGTAGTAGGCGTTTGGTTATGAAATTCGTGAACCTCCCGTAACAGGGTCCCATGTACAAGGTGTTAATTTTTTCAAGTAGAAACTACGTCAACAGCGTTTTACGTTGCCATCGTAGCACCATAGATACCATAATAATTTAAAATATAATATTTTTGCCGTAATTACTCGTGTTGGCTTGTAGTTATGATTTTCGTGAGCATCATGTAATAGGATCTCATGTGTTAGAACGTTAAATTTATCATGTATACTATAGACGACCGTATATCGTAGATATCATGATCCATTTGTGTTATAATTTCACAATAATATATATTTTCAAAAATTCTTTTAATATTAAGTATTAAAAAGTGAATATTTTTAGATCGTGAATAAAAAATAAATTCACATTCGCTCTTTCAAAATAATACACCAAAAATAAAAGCCGATTTTTTTTCGGTTTCAGATGAACTGGCCTACTAAGGATTAAAAATACAACACTAAGTTTTCCATTAGTTAGCACAAGTAGCTATAGAGAAAACTTGAAACATCATTATAGGAAAAACTTTAGTTGTGTTTGAATTTTAAATTTTTACGAAATAGTGTAACGGTAACGATTTATCCTCAAACGATTTTAAACATTTGTTATTATTCAAAAGTATAAGTTGTAGATACTTGAAAATTTTACTAGTTATTTAGATTGGCATTTTATTTACACGATTTAATTCACAAAATATTTTGACTTTTTTTGAGATATTTATAGACAACTGAAATTTTCAATTTTTCTGATAACTTTTTTTTTTGAAGTGCCGATAAAAATTGTTTGGCCCTATCAAAATACTTGAAAATTTAATACAAAGTTTCTCATAAGTTATTCTTATAGTGATTAAAAAATCATAAAAATACATATGCACAACTTTTTTTTAATTAACATTTGAAGTTCAAATATTGACTTAATACGTAAAGATTACGACAATTTTCAAATTATCTTAGATAAAAATTCATAAAAGTTTTTCTTTTCTAAATCTAAGATTTGAAAATTTAATACAAGGCTCCTAACATATTATTTTAACAATAGCACACTCGGAGAAAAGTGTAGTAGGATTAATGAAAAACGACTGTAAATTTAAAGAAAAAGGTGATGATTTCGAGCCTATGAAATTTCATCATAAAAATAAATCAATCTACAGATTTAATTTAATGAAATCATATGTTTTCAATAATAACACATTTATCATTGTTTCAATACATATAATATTTGTAATGAGAAAATAATACTTTTGAAAAGAAGAAAATCAAATCATTAAATCAAAAATAAGATACCTTAAATTAAATTTTCATCTATTATTATTTTAAAGACATTTTTAATTGTAATAAAGACCTAACGTTTTTAAGACTAAGAAAATCTTATAATTAAGTTAAAATTATTTTATTTTAACTAATTATTCAATTTTAATTATTTTAATAGCTTTTTTTTACTTAAAACAAAAATATATGGTCTATAAAATAAGGAAAATAAATCATAAATCCTAAAAGTATTGCTTTGTAATCAATGATATTCTTATTATTAAAATGGAGCGTGTTTTTTTTTTTGTTTTAAAATGTTTAGCTTTGAATGTTTTGTTTTATATATATATACATATATGTATATATTTATATGTTTTAACCAAAATAAAAAATAACTATATTAAAGTATAAAGATATTAAATCTTTAAAAATCGTTTATTTTACAAGCTCTTACTAAAAATGTACAATTTTTAAAAATAAAAATATTTCATATTTTTCAATTACTTATTATAAATAATTTCAAATGCAGTTGAAAAATAAAAGAAATGCATAGTCACATTTTTCTTTTACAAGCATTTAAATTTAAATTTTGACAACATACGTAAAAATCACGAAAATTCGCAAATTATTTTAAGCTATAAATTCATAAAAAATTTTCTTTTTAAATCTAAGATTTGAAAATTTTTAATAATCTATAATATACCCTAGACAGATAAACCATCTCCGTTCAGAATCGTTTTTCGTATACAATGATACCTATCATTGCATTCAAATTTTACCTACCTAGTCAGAGGTCCACCCCACCCCCTAATGTACAGCAGAGCAATACCCACTTACGCGCTTTTTTTTTTTTTGATATCACGGAACAGGGTCTAAAGAAGAAACAGTATTCTTTGGCATTTACATTAACTGGTTTCAGCATACCATTTAATATACGATGTAATTTAATAATTTAATAAAATATTATACTTTTTCAAATACATAAATTCATATTAAATTTTTTTTTTTTTTTTAATGTTACTCTAAGATGCGAGCCGCGGTTTGGCCACCCCCCGTATACATCATCTTCTACTGCTTCTCGATGTCAAATCAAAAAAAATATTCTTGAACGTGTAAAGTATAATATTTTACAAAGAAATTATTTATATTCTGAATCCATATTTTGTTCATTGTCTGTTCAATTGAACGAGTGTAGTAGGCGTTTGGTTATGAAATTCGTGAACCTCCCGTAACAGGATCCCATGTATAGGATGTTACTTTTTCTAAGGAAAATTACCTCGACAGCGTTTTACAGCGTTGTCGACAGTTGTGTAAACCGTATATCGTAGATATTATAATACATATTTATCATAATTTCACAATAATATGCATTTTTCAAAAATTTATTAAATCTTTACTAGTAGAAAAGTGACATTATTTGGTATTTAGTAATTTTGATGATTAATAACGAAAATTAGGATTTTACGCAAAACCAATGTTTGACAAAATCAAATTATCATTTTCAGACAATATTATCTTTAAAAAATTTTAATTCAACCATTTCATCTGTGTGAATCGATTGGTCGTGGTTAATTTAAATCGGATTGAAGAATAAATTCTAAGCTTTAATTAAAAAAAAAAAAATAATGGCCATGTATGTTCAATGTTTTGTTAATTTTAACTTATCAGGAATCTTACATTTTACGAAATTTTGGCAAATCAAAAATTGTTGCATTGACATTAAGATGGAAAACATTTTTAAAAAATTTCAAATTTCAAATGTATAAATATGTAAATTTAAGTTCAAAATGAGTTAAAATATTTTGATAATTTATATTATTATAAAAATATTATAAAATTAAAACTAAAATTTACATTTGTATATTAAAAAGAATACGCCAAAAATAAAAGTTGTTTTTGTGCGGTTTTGGACGAAATTAAATACGACCATTAGTACGAGTATTCTAAGTGCAATACAACAATGCCAGATAACCATGTAGGTAGTGAAGTGATTTAAATTAAACGGAAATGAATGTAACAGGATCTAATGAAGAAACAGTAATCTTTGGCCGTTACATAAACTGGTTTCAGCATACAAGTTAAAGCCACTATATCTCATCGTATACTCCTTCTCGATGTCATGATAGATTAATCGAAAAATATTCTCGATACTATAATATATATATAATATTTTACAAAGGAATAATATATATTGTACATTCATATTTTGTTCATTGTCTGTTTAATTGAACGAGTGTAGTAGGCGTTTGGTTATGAAATTCGTGAACCTCCCGTAACAGGGTCCCATGTACAAGGTGTTAATTTTTTCAAGTAGAAACTACGTCAACAGCGTTTTACGTTGCCATCGTAGCACCATAGATACCATAATAATTTAAAATATAATATTTTTGCCGTAATTACTCGTGTTGGCTTGTAGTTATGATTTTCGTGAGCATCATGTAATAGGATCTCATGTGTTAGAACGTTAAATTTATCATGTATACTATAGACGACCGTATATCGTAGATATCATGATCCATTTGTGTTATAATTTCACAATAATATATATTTTCAAAAATTCTTTTAATATTAAGTATTAAAAAGTGAATATTTTTAGATCGTGAATAAAAAATAAATTCACATTCGCTCTTTCAAAATAATACACCAAAAATAAAAGCCGATTTTTTTCGGTTTCAGATGAACTGGCCTACTAAGGATTAAAAATACAACACTAAGTTTTCCATTAGTTAGCACAAGTAGCTATAGAGAAAACTTGAAACATCATTATAGGAAAAACTTTAGTTGTGTTTGAATTTTAAATTTTTACGAAATAGTGTAACGGTAACGATTTATCCTCAAACGATTTTAAACATTTGTTATTATTCAAAAAGTATAAGTTGTAGATACTTGAAAATTTTACTAGTTATTTAGATTGGCATTTTATTTACACGATTTAATTCACAAAATATTTTGACTTTTTTTGAGATATTTATAGACAACTGAAATTTTCAATTTTTCTGATAACTTTTTTTTTTTTGAAGTGCCGATAAAAATTGTTTGGCCCTATCAAAATACTTGAAAATTTAATACAAAGTTTCTCATAAGTTATTCTTATAGTGATTAAAAAATCATAAAAATACATATGCACAACTTTTTTTTTAATTAACATTTGAAGTTCAAATATTGACTTAATACGTAAAGATTACGACAATTTTCAAATTATCTTAGATAAAAATTCATAAAAGTTTTTCTTTTCTAAATCTAAGATTTGAAAATTTAATACAAGGCTCCTAACATATTATTTTAACAATAGCACACTCGGAGAAAAGTGTAGTAGGATTAATGAAAAACGACTGTAAATTTAAAGAAAAAGGTGATGATTTCGAGCCTATGAAATTTCATCATAAAAATAAATCAATCTACAGATTTAATTTAATGAAATCATATGTTTTCAATAATAACACATTTATCATTGTTTCAATACATATAATATTTGTAATGAGAAAATAATACTTTTGAAAAGAAGAAAATCAAATCATTAAATCAAAAATAAGATACCTTAAATTAAATTTTCATCTATTATTATTTTAAAGACATTTTTAATTGTAATAAAGACCTAACGTTTTTAAGACTAAGAAAATCTTATAATTAAGTTAAAATTATTTTATTTTAACTAATTATTCAATTTTAATTATTTTAATAGCTTTTTTACTTAAAACAAAAATATATGGTCTATAAAAATAAGGAAAATAAATCATAAATCCTAAAAGTATTGCTTTGTAATCAATGATATTCTTATTATTAAAATGGAGCGTGTTTTTTTTTTTGTTTTAAAATGTTTAGCTTTGAATGTTTTGTTTTATATATATATACATATATGTATATATTTATATGTTTTAACCAAAATAAAAAATAACTATATTAAAGTATAAAGATATTAAATCTTTAAAAATCGTTTATTTTACAAGCTCTTACTAAAAATGTACAATTTTTAAAAATAAAAATATTTCATATTTTTCAATTACTTATTATAAATAATTTCAAATGCAGTTGAAAAATTAAAGAAATGCATAGTCACATTTTTCTTTTACAAGCATTTAAATTTAAATTTTGACAACATACGTAAAAATCACGAAAATTCGCAAATTATTTTAAGCTATAAATTCATAAAAAATTTTCTTTTTAAATCTAAGATTTGAAAATTTTTAATAATCTATAATATACCCTAGACAGATAAACCATCTCCGTTCAGAATCGTTTTTCGTATACAATGATACCTATCATTGCATTCAAATTTTACCTACCTAGTCAGAGGTCCACCCCACCCCCTAATGTACAGCAGAGCAATACCCACTTACGCGCTTTTTTTTTTTTTGATATCACGGAACAGGGTCTAAAGAAGAAACAGTATTCTTTGGCATTTACATTAACTGGTTTCAGCATACCATTTAATATACGATGTAATTTAATAATTTAATAAAATATTATACTTTTTCAAATACATAAATTCATATTAAATTTTTTTTTTTTTTTTAATGTTACTCTAAGATGCGAGCCGCGGTTTGGCCACCCCCCGTATACATCATCTTCTACTGCTTCTCGATGTCAAATCAAAAAAATATTCTTGAACGTGTAAAGTATAATATTTTACAAAGAAATTATTTATATTCTGAATCCATATTTTGTTCATTGTCTGTTCAATTGAACGAGTGTAGTAGGCGTTTGGTTATGAAATTCGTGAACCTCCCGTAACAGGATCCCATGTATAGGATGTTACTTTTTCTAAGGAAAATTACCTCGACAGCGTTTTACAGCGTTGTCGACAGTTGTGTAAACCGTATATCGTAGATATTATAATACATATTTATCATAATTTCACAATAATATGCATTTTTCAAAAATTTATTAAATCTTTACTAGTAGAAAAGTGACATTATTTGGTATTTAGTAATTTTGATGATTAATAACGAAAATTAGGATTTTACGCAAAACCAATGTTTGACAAAATCAAATTATCATTTTCAGACAATATTATCTTTAAAAAATTTTAATTCAACCATTTCATCTGTGTGAATCGATTGGTCGTGGTTAATTTAAATCGGATTGAAGAATAAATTCTAAGCTTTAATTAAAAAAAAAAAAAATAATGGCCATGTATGTTCAATGTTTTGTTAATTTTAACTTATCAGGAATCTTACATTTTACGAAATTTTGGCAAATCAAAAATTGTTGCATTGACATTAAGATGGAAAACATTTTTAAAAAATTTCAAATTTCAAATGTATAAATATGTAAATTTAAGTTCAAAATGAGTTAAAATATTTTGATAATTTATATTATTATAAAATATTATAAAATTAAAACTAAAATTTACATTTGTAATATTAAAAAGAATACGCCAAAAATAAAAGTTGTTTTTGTGCGGTTTTGGACGAAATTAAATACGACCATTAGTACGAGTATTCTAAGTGCAATACAACAATGCCAGATACCATGTAGGTAGTGAAGTGATTTAAATTAAACGGAAATGAATGTAACAGGATCTAATGAAGAAACAGTAATCTTTGGCCGTTACATAAACTGGTTTCAGCATACAAGTTAAAGCCACTATATCTCATCGTATACTCCTTCTCGATGTCATGATAGATTAATCGAAAAATATTCTCGATACTATAATATAATATAATATTTTACAAAGGAATAATATATATTGTACATTCATATTTTGTTCATTGTCTGTTTAATTGAACGAGTGTAGTAGGCGTTTGGTTATGAAATTCGTGAACCTCCCGTAACAGGGTCCCATGTACAAGGTGTTAATTTTTTCAAGTAGAAACTACGTCAACAGCGTTTTACGTTGCCATCGTAGCACCATAGATACCATAATAATTTAAAATATAATATTTTTGCCGTAATTACTCGTGTTGGCTTGTAGTTATGATTTTCGTGAGCATCATGTAATAGGATCTCATGTGTTAGAACGTTAAATTTATCATGTATACTATAGACGACCGTATATCGTAGATATCATGATCCATTTGTGTTTATAATTTCACAATAATATATATTTTCAAAAATTCTTTTAATATTAAGTATTAAAAAGTGAATATTTTTAGATCGTGAATAAAAAATAAATTCACATTCGCTCTTTCAAAATAATACACCAAAAATAAAAGCCGATTTTTTTTCGGTTTCAGATGAACTGGCCTACTAAGGATTAAAAATACAACACTAAGTTTTCCATTAGTTAGCACAAGTAGCTATAGAGAAAACTTGAAACATCATTATAGGAAAAACTTTAGTTGTGTTTGAATTTTAAATTTTTACGAAATAGTGTAACGGTAACGATTTATCCTCAAACGATTTTAAACATTTGTTATTATTCAAAAAGTATAAGTTGTAGATACTTGAAAATTTTACTAGTTATTTAGATTGGCATTTTATTTACACGATTTAATTCACAAAATATTTTGACTTTTTTTGAGATATTTATAGACAACTGAAATTTTCAATTTTTCTGATAACTTTTTTTTTTTGAAGTGCCGATAAAAATTGTTTGGCCCTATCAAAATACTTGAAAATTTAATACAAAGTTTCTCATAAGTTATTCTTATAGTGATTAAAAAATCATAAAAATACATATGCACAACTTTTTTTTAATTAACATTTGAAGTTCAAATATTGACTTAATACGTAAAGATTACGACAATTTTCAAAATTATCTTAGATAAAAATTCATAAAAGTTTTTCTTTTCTAAATCTAAGATTTGAAAATTTAATACAAGGCTCCTAACATATTATTTTAACAATAGCACACTCGGAGAAAAGTGTAGTAGGATTAATGAAAAACGACTGTAAATTTAAAGAAAAAGGTGATGATTTCGAGCCTATGAAATTTCATCATAAAAATAAATCAATCTACAGATTTAATTTAATGAAATCATATGTTTTCAATAATAACACATTTATCATTGTTTCAATACATATAATATTTGTAATGAGAAAATAATACTTTTGAAAAGAAGAAAATCAAATCATTAAATCAAAAATAAGATACCTTAAATTAAATTTTCATCTATTATTATTTTAAAGACATTTTTAATTGTAATAAAGACCTAACGTTTTTTAAGACTAAGAAAATCTTATAATTAAGTTAAAATTATTTTATTTTAACTAATTATTCAATTTTAATTATTTTAATAGCTTTTTTACTTAAAACAAAAATATATGGTCTATAAAAATAAGGAAAATAAATCATAAATCCTAAAAGTATTGCTTTGTAATCAATGATATTCTTATTATTAAAATGGAGCGTGTTTTTTTTTTTGTTTTAAAATGTTTAGCTTTGAATGTTTTGTTTTATATTATATATACATATATGTATATATTTATATGTTTTAACCAAAATAAAAAATAACTATATTAAAGTATAAAGATATTAAATCTTTAAAAATCGTTTATTTTACAAGCTCTTACTAAAAATGTACAATTTTTAAAAATAAAAATATTTCATATTTTTCAATTACTTATTATAAATAATTTCAAATGCAGTTGAAAAATAAAAGAAATGCATAGTCACATTTTTCTTTTACAAGCATTTAAATTTAAATTTTGACAACATACGTAAAAATCACGAAAATTCGCAAATTATTTTAAGCTATAAATTCATAAAAAATTTTCTTTTTAAATCTAAGATTTGAAAATTTTTAATAATCTATAATATACCCTAGACAGATAAACCATCTCCGTTCAGAATCGTTTTTCGTATACAATGATACCTATCATTGCATTCAAATTTTACCTACCTAGTCAGAGGTCCACCCCACCCCCTAATGTACAGCAGAGCAATACCCACTTACGCGCTTTTTTTTTTTTTTGATATCACGGAACAGGGTCTAAAAGAAGAAACAGTATTCTTTGGCATTTACATTAACTGGTTTCAGCATACCATTTAATATACGATGTAATTTAATAATTTAATAAAATATTATACTTTTTCAAATACATAAATTCATATTAAATTTTTTTTTTTTTTTTAATGTTACTCTAAGATGCGAGCCGCGGTTTGGCCACCCCCCGTATACATCATCTTCTACTGCTTCTCGATGTCAAATCAAAAAAATATTCTTGAACGTGTAAAGTATAATATTTTACAAAGAAATTATTTATATTCTGAATCCATATTTTGTTCATTGTCTGTTCAATTGAACGAGTGTAGTAGGCGTTTGGTTATGAAATTCGTGAACCTCCCGTAACAGGATCCCATGTATAGGATGTTACTTTTTCTAAGGAAAATTACCTCGACAGCGTTTTACAGCGTTGTCGACAGTTGTGTAAACCGTATATCGTAGATATTATAATACATATTTATCATAATTTCACAATAATATGCATTTTTCAAAAATTTATTAAATCTTTACTAGTAGAAAAGTGACATTATTTGGTATTTAGTAATTTTGATGATTAATAACGAAAATTAGGATTTTACGCAAAACCAATGTTTGACAAAATCAAATTATCATTTTCAGACAATATTATCTTTAAAAAATTTTAATTCAACCATTTCATCTGTGTGAATCGATTGGTCGTGGTTAATTTAAATCGGATTGAAGAATAAATTCTAAGCTTTAATTAAAAAAAAAAAAATAATGGCCATGTATGTTCAATGTTTTGTTAATTTTAACTTATCAGGAATCTTACATTTTACGAAATTTTGGCAAATCAAAAATTGTTGCATTGACATTAAGATGGAAAACATTTTTAAAAAATTTCAAATTTCAAATGTATAAATATGTAAATTTAAGTTCAAAATGAGTTAAAATATTTTGATAATTTATATTATTATAAAAATATTATAAAATTAAAACTAAAATTTACATTTGTATATTAAAAAGAATACGCCAAAAATAAAAGTTGTTTTTGTGCGGTTTTGGACGAAATTAAATACGACCATTAGTACGAGTATTCTAAGTGCAATACAACAATGCCAGATAACCATGTAGGTAGTGAAGTGATTTAAATTAAACGGAAATGAATGTAACAGGATCTAATGAAGAAACAGTAATCTTTGGCCGTTACATAAACTGGTTTCAGCATACAAGTTAAAGCCACTATATCTCATCGTATACTCCTTCTCGATGTCATGATAGATTAATCGAAAAATATTCTCGATACTATAATATAATATAATATTTTACAAAGGAATAATATATATTGTACATTCATATTTTGTTCATTGTCTGTTTAATTGAACGAGTGTAGTAGGCGTTTGGTTATGAAATTCGTGAACCTCCCGTAACAGGGTCCCATGTACAAGGTGTTAATTTTTTCAAGTAGAAACTACGTCAACAGCGTTTTACGTTGCCATCGTAGCACCATAGATACCATAATAATTTAAAATATAATATTTTTTGCCGTAATTACTCGTGTTGGCTTGTAGTTATGATTTTCGTGAGCATCATGTAATAGGATCTCATGTGTTAGAACGTTAAATTTATCATGTATACTATAGACGACCGTATATCGTAGATATCATGATCCATTTGTGTTATAATTTCACAATAATATATATTTTCAAAAATTCTTTTAATATTAAGTATTAAAAAGTGAATATTTTTAGATCGTGAATAAAAAATAAATTCACATTCGCTCTTTCAAAATAATACACCAAAAATAAAAGCCGATTTTTTTTCGGTTTCAGATGAACTGGCCTACTAAGGATTAAAAATACAACACTAAGTTTTCCATTAGTTAGCACAAGTAGCTATAGAGAAAACTTGAAACATCATTATAGGAAAAACTTTAGTTGTGTTTTGAATTTTAAATTTTTTACGAAATAGTGTAACGGTAACGATTTATCCTCAAACGATTTTAAACATTTGTTATTATTCAAAAAGTATAAGTTGTAGATACTTGAAAATTTTACTAGTTATTTAGATTGGCATTTTATTTACACGATTTAATTCACAAAATATTTTGACTTTTTTTGAGATATTTATAGACAACTGAAATTTTCAATTTTTCTGATAACTTTTTTTTTTTTGAAGTGCCGATAAAAATTGTTTGGCCCTATCAAAATACTTGAAAATTTAATACAAAGTTTCTCATAAGTTATTCTTATAGTGATTAAAAAATCATAAAAATACATATGCACAACTTTTTTTTAATTAACATTTGAAGTTCAAATATTGACTTAATACGTAAGATTACGACAATTTTCAAATTATCTTAGATAAAAATTCATAAAAAGTTTTTCTTTTCTAAATCTAAGATTTGAAAATTTAATACAAGGCTCCTAACATATTATTTTAACAATAGCACACTCGGAGAAAAGTGTAGTAGGATTAATGAAAAACGACTGTAAATTTAAAGAAAAAGGTGATGATTTCGAGCCTATGAAATTTCATCATAAAAATAAAATCAATCTACAGATTTAATTTAATGAAATCATATGTTTTCAATAATAACACATTTATCATTGTTTCAATACATATAATATTTGTAATGAGAAAATAATACTTTTGAAAAGAAGAAAATCAAATCATTAAATCAAAAATAAGATACCTTAAATTAAATTTTCATCTATTATTATTTTAAAGACATTTTTAATTGTAATAAAGACCTAACGTTTTTAAGACTAAGAAAATCTTATAATTAAGTTAAAATTATTTTATTTTAACTAATTATTCAATTTTAATTATTTTAATAGCTTTTTTACTTAAAACAAAAATATATGGTCTATAAAAATAAGGAAAATAAATCATAAATCCTAAAAGTATTGCTTTGTAATCAATGATATTCTTATTATTAAAATGGAGCGTGTTTTTTTTTTTGTTTTAAAATGTTTAGCTTTGAATGTTTTGTTTTATATATATATACATATATGTATATATTTATATGTTTTAACCAAAATAAAAAATAACTATATTAAAGTATAAAGATATTAAATCTTTAAAAATCGTTTATTTTACAAGCTCTTACTAAAAATGTACAATTTTTAAAAATAAAATATTTCATATTTTTCAATTACTTATTATAAATAATTTCAAATGCAGTTGAAAAATAAAAGAAATGCATAGTCACATTTTTCTTTTACAAGCATTTAAATTTAAATTTTGACAACATACGTAAAAATCACGAAAATTCGCAAATTATTTTAAGCTATAAATTCATAAAAAATTTTCTTTTTAAATCTAAGATTTGAAAATTTTTAATAATCTATAATATACCCTAGACAGATAAACCATCTCCGTTCAGAATCGTTTTTCGTATACAATGATACCTATCATTGCATTCAAATTTTACCTACCTAGTCAGAGGTCCACCCCACCCCTAATGTACAGCAGAGCAATACCCACTTACGCGCTTTTTTTTTTTTTTTGATATCACGGAACAGGGTCTAAAGAAGAAACAGTATTCTTTGGCATTTACATTAACTGGTTTCAGCATACCATTTAATATACGATGTAATTTAATAATTTAATAAAATATTATACTTTTTCAAATACATAAATTCATATTAAATTTTTTTTTTTTTTTTAATGTTACTCTAAGATGCGAGCC
>JAJGQD010000464.1:0-13113 GCA_020882685.1 Aphelinus atriplicis
CTTTAAACCTAGTTTAATATATAATTTTAGTGTTTCATAATGTATTATATATTTTTTCTTATCATACAAAGTTGTTAATAATTTTGGGAGTTGTTTGTCATCAAAATGTCTTTCTGGCGCTAAAGGGAAATCTGAATGTAGATCATGAAGTTCTTTAGGGTAAGATAAATCGACTTCTAAAATATAACCTTTACATGATTTATCAGAAATATTCATTACATCAAAATTCATTCAGATTATCAATCCATTTGAAATCTCCAGTAGGTAAATATTTACTCATTGCCCACCATAAAGATTATTTGCATCCAAGTATTGTAAAAATATTGATTCATTATTTTTTTAAATTTATCTCCCATATATTTATTATTTGCTTTTGAATATCTTTGACTACATTGAGATAAGCCCCCTCTTATTCCGGATTCAAACATCAATATTTGATCGATATCTGTTAATAAATCTAGTTTTACTTTTGTCATTCTTAACATGCTATCCCACGCAAATCCTGGTGTTGTGTAATACCACAGAGGATCTAATTTATAATTTTTTAAAGAAATGTCTCTAAAATTTTCTATTATATCTGTTAATAGTAAAACATCAATCTTATTATATAAACTGGTGAATTCACGAAGATTTTGTATATTAAATACTTTCCAAATTTTTTGTGAGTTTTCATATTCCTCTTTGGTTATATTTTTATCAGTGAGAGAACTATAAAATTTTTCTATAGGTGGTAAACATGTTTCATTAAATTTTTCTTCAGAATCCATATACTCATAAGGATAAGCTAACTTTCTAGTAACTAAATCTAAATGTTTTCAGGAAAATATTTACTAAGTTCTTTAAATTGATGTTTTTCAAGATTATTTGCTAGTTTATCTAAAGAACTTGGTAAAAATTTAAATGAATCAATAAATCTTAATTCTGTTGTTAATATTGTTTCTTCACCTTTGATCACTTTTGTACGTTTTATAATTTTTGAAAAACGAAATATATTTTTCCTCATTATTTGGAATTAATTTTATATCATTGTCATCATTCCCAAATTCTTTTATAAATAGATGAGCATCATAACCTGAAAGATTATGACAAACAATTGGAATAAATTTAGGATTTTGATAAGTAAGATTACATATAGAATGAGCCGCCCCTCTATATTTACCAGTCAAATGATCATGATCACAAACTTTTCTCATATTAATGTTTTTATTTTTTATTTTATTTTTTCCTTAGATATTGATATTTTTTTAATATTTTCATCATCATTATATTGTTTATAATATTCAATAGCATTATGAAAGATTTTTAATTTTTTCTCTAACCTTGGAGGTAATTCACTTAATAATCTTTCACATATATGACATTTATTAGAATTATTAAAATTATTTTTTTGGTCTGCAGTCATAATTCCATTAGGAACTATTTTATCATATATTTCTGAAATAGCTATTTCTTCATCATACATACATCTTAAAAATTCTTGAGCTACATTTGGACCAGAATATACTACAGGAGGTTTATAATCACCATTACTATATTTAATATAGTAACAAAAATTATTAGGTATATGTTTCTGATAACATTTTGTAAAAGACTCTTTATCATTTGGTTGACAAGTGTATATTGGTACGAGTGTACATTCATAGTCAAAATAATCTCAAAAGGGATTCTTAAAGAATGATTATACTTCTCAAATTCTAAAGTTTTATTAAAAGGTTCTGGTAGAATCATTTTAGCAGCTTTATTATTACCACAATAATGTTTATGTTCATTTAACTTATTTTCTGTATCAAAACTATTTAAACACATTTTACATAAATCTTTTATGACCATCTTTTGTCATTTGACTTCCTACTAATTTCCATAAATCCTTAATCCAACAATAATGACCTTTATTCTCATTATCCTCTCTTAAATACAACAAATCTATATGATTAGTTTTTTCAATTTTAGTTATTTCTAGTGGTAAAATTATATGTGTATATTGTCCTTGTTCTTCTAGATAGTAAATATTAATAGAAATATCCTCTGTTTTTTAACAAATTTTGGAACGTCTGTGGTTTTTACTGAAAAAGCAATACCTTTTAATTCTTCATCAAATTCATTTTCCCATTTTTTATATTTGTAACTCTTTGTGCATCTTTTTTAACATCACTATGTAAAGCAGAGAGTATTGACCAAAGAAAACATTTATCATCTTCATTTTGAACATTTATAACAGCGTGTTTATTTTGAATATCTTTAGGTAATGGAATATATGAAGAACCTTTAAAAGGAACATATTTATTTATATTTATTCCCAAACTTAAAATTTGATCAAGTCTCCATTGAGATTCTTTCATTACAAAATCTTCTATTTCATTTACAATTGTAATTTTTACATTTGTATAAAACTCATTTAAGTTAGAATTTTTTGTTAAAATTTCATTTTGTGTTTTAAAATTACATTCTTTATATATCATATCTTCTTCAGATTTACCTTTCTTATATATAGCTAACATCATAATATTTACTTTTAAATCTTTCTTTTTTAATTCATGTTTAATGCGTCCTATTACTGGGTTATCTAAACGATTTAAAAACACTTGTGGATCTTTAATACCCATGTTATTTTCAATAACATAAGTTTGTAATCTACTTTTAAATGCAGTTTCTTCAATTTTTAGAATAGGTCGATTATCTTTCTTTTCAAACATTTTTGCACTAAAATTAAAAACCTTATGTGGTTTTGGTATTCTTTCTTTTTTTAATCTTATTTGTTGTTGTGGTTTTGGTATTCTTTCTTTTTTTTGTCTTATTGTTTGTTGATTTTATTTGTACATTTTATTAAATTTAGGTTTAATTGTTTGATCTACATCATTTGTTTGATGACGAATAGATTTCAAATGTCTAGACCAATTTTTGTAAGTAACTGTTAAGTTACATTTATCACAAGTTTTGTTAGGATATGTTTTTTTGTTATCCATTTTATTAATATTAACATTTCCTTTAACTAAGGAATCAATTTTATTTAAACTTTCCATTCTTTATTATAGAGGATATTATTTTTTTTTTTACATTCAAATTTTTAATAGAAATTATTCTATTAAAAATACATTTTTTAAAAACAGATAAGAGTTGACCTACTTACTATCCCACCTCTCGTCTGTTGTATTATAGATATCACTTCCTTTAACTCATGTCATTTAAAAACAATGTGAAACATATAGTCGATTTATTTAATTTAATATTATTTTAATATTAAGATCCCATAAAAAATTTACACATTTTAATATTTCCTAAATCTTGAACAACCTTAACATCTTCTAGAAAACGATGTCTATAATTACCTGTTGTAATTATCATATCATTGGCTATTCTACAAAGTTCTAACCAACTTGGTGAATGTAATAGTTTAGAAATATAAGGATTTCTAGTATTATCATCTTCTTGATCAATAATGAAAATATTTCCATAAATTGGAATTTTATGTAGATTATATTTAATTATTTCAGTATTATCATGATATTCAAAAGCACAAAATTCAACATATAAATTATCTTTTTTTGAAAATTTTTTCATATATTTTTTTATATCATTTTTCATTAATTTCAAATAATTATATTTGTTTTGTTTTTCTTGATTAATTGGTAATCCTTTGTATGTTTTATTATATCTAAAAGGTACAATTGTTTGATCTATATCATTTGATTGATGACGAATAGTTTTCAAATGAGCAGCCCAATTTTTGCTATCAACTGTTAAGTTACATTTATCACAAATTTTGGGAGGATATGTTTTTTTGTTATTCATTTTATTATTATCAATTTCTTTAACTAAGGTTCAGTAATATTTAATATATTCATTTTATTATTGTTATCAATTTCTTTAACTAAGGGTTCAGTAATATTTAATATATTCATTATTTATTATAAAAAATATTATTATTTTTTAGATTCAATTTTTAATAGAATAATTTCGATTAAAAATAACAATTCATAATATCTGGAGACAATAATATAGAAAATTTATTAGAATTTATGGAATTTTATAAAAGAAAAAAACATTGATCCTCTACGGGTTAATGTTAATAAATTACATAATTTATAGAATTTTTAAATAACAATTAAAATATTTTTTTTGCATCTCTTCGTTATAAAAACTCCCTTCAACCTCTTCATTATTTAAATCTATAATTTTATAGGTTATAGGATTTGTGTTTAAAATTTCATTAACTATAAATATTTCTGTTGTCCAATTATTACTGTATTTATTAGCAAATGTTTTTTTATAAGCTTTTATTCTGACTCTATCACCCACGCTAAATTTTATTTTTAATTTAGGTTTGTTTTTTGTATAAAATAATTTGCGTAGAACAAGGTCTTCGTTAGATTTATTTACTTCACAAGGTTTCATACCAATAGATCTATGTATATCATCAAAATTATATTCATCTATTAAAGATTGTAAAATGTTAAACCATTTTTTAGATTTTTGCATTTCAAATTTTATTCTCATTTTTTTGTTTAATGTTCTATTAAATCGCTCAATAATTGCAGATTTTTCTTCGTTTTGAGTATGATACATATGAATATTATATTTTTCCAAAGTTTGTTTAAAATGTTTATTTACAAACTCCAAGCCTTTATCAACATGTAGTAATTTTGGTGGTTGATGTTTTTGTGATTTAGCTTGTTTTTATTATTTTTTCAAATGTTTTTGAAACACTAATACCATCTTTATTTTTGAGTGGTAATGCCCATACAAATTTTGAAAAAGTATCTATAACAGTAATTATATAACAATAACCTTTATTTTCATTTGAATAATTTCTCATTATAACTAAATCAGCAGCCCATAGATCATCAATACCTTTAGTGATAATCCTTCTTTTAGGAAATCTTAATCTGACTGGTTTATGAAGTTCTTTAGCTAATAAAAATTTGTCTGTATTATTTGAAATATTTTGATTTATAGATTTATTGGTGACGGGTTGTTCAATTTCAGATGATGTTGTAAATTTACTTTTATTTGTTTTACAATCCAAACATTTTGTTGAAATTCTCCATCGACCATTAACTGTTTGCATTTTAATAGGATTTAAATTTTTTGTTCTTTTTTTACATTTAAGACAATGTATAGTTTGTAATAATTCATCGCTCATTTTATATTGCAAAAAATTTTTTTTTTTTGATTTTTCCAAAAATCTTTGGAAATAATTTTAGACTATCAGACTATGAGGGGGACTTAAAGAGAATTAAAATTAAAAATGTTTAAAGCAAAAATGAACTTTCTAACATAAATATTACCGGAGTTATACTTAAATCAAAAATATGAAGTGAGGGGTAAACTTTTAGTATGTAGTGTAGATAAGTATATAAATAATATCTGTGCTGTTCCGACTTGATAATATCAATTATTAAATGAATTATCAGACTTTAAAATATTTAATAATAATAATAATAACAAATATTTTCAATTGAAAAAAAAATCTGAAAAAAAAATGCAAAAAATCGGTAAAATCATTCCCAGCTTTACAGATACCCGTTATGAAAAAAGGAGGCCGGAACTCTTTTACAGATATCTGTAAAGCTATCGTGGAGGAGAAATTATCCAAGTGTTGTTGATCGTCAACTACAGTTTTTCAGTAGAACTAGATAGGTGGGCGCCTACACCTATCCAATTTACTGTAAACGTCTTCAAAGCATGATTAAATTAGCAGGAGAATATGCGGCGCCACACATTCCCCACTAATTACGATCTTACTAAGAACACATTTAAAACAACGCATTAACTGACCAGGCTATCAAATTGAATGTATAAATGATATTTAAATACTATAATTGTATTCGACAAATGATAACATCCTATAAATGTATACAATATATATATTGTCACACTATATATTGATAAATATGCAATAACGGATGTTAAAAAAAAATAATCAGTCTAGCTACACAAACGTTGATGATATTATTATATTATTATTATTATACGTAAATATTATTATACGTAATTATTCATCTTATACTTATACAGTTATACGTAATTATTCAACGTAGTTATGTATGTTTTTTTCGATGTTTAAAAATTTTTATTTTTATTATAATAAATAATAGAAATGGGAAATGAAAAAGTTAAAGTATAGTGATAGTTCTACTAATTTGATCATCGAATGTAAACATGAAAATAAACAATGTCTACGTGAAAATGGTAAAATATGATAGTGATAGTGATTATAATGAATATAATATATTTAACCTGGTATTATCTCAAATCGAACTACGTAAAAAACAGTGTGAAGAATATGAACAAGAAATCAAGAAACTTAAGAATATGCTTTATTTCCGCAATGTGACAAAAAGATAATAGAACAACGTGAAATGTAACGTGAACGTGAAAATCAACAACGACAACGTAAAAACACTAAACGTCGACGTGAACATAATTAATTGATTTACGTAGTTATGTTGTTATGCTTAAATGTATGTTTTAATGTTTCGATGTTTAAAAATTTTTATTTTTTATTATAATAAATAATAGAAATGGAAAATTTTAAAGCATCTTTAAATAAATGCGGCA
Organism: Aphelinus atriplicis; assembly: GCA_020882685.1. NCBI lineage: Eukaryota > Metazoa > Arthropoda > Insecta > Hymenoptera > Aphelinidae > Aphelinus > Aphelinus atriplicis. Next base: position 6,559 of record JAJGQD010000464.1, read on the forward strand.
ACACTCAATATGATTTTGTAAAATTAGATACATTAGAACAAGGAAAAAAATATGAGGTGACTTTTTTCGAATATTTTGATACAGAGCATGGTAAAACAATAACTGTTGTATTAGATAATAAAATTAGAGTATTTTTACCAAATAGATATTTAGATAATGATGAAATGACAGATGAAAATATATCGTTATATAAAAATTCGAAAACAAAATTTAATCTTATTTATAAAGGAATGAAAAAATTAAACAAAGGAAAATCAATGCATTTGATTGATTTTGAATAAATTAGAAAAAAAAATATATAAACTTTTATAAATGGTATTTATAAAAGTAAAAAAAAATGGTTATATTCATTTACCACAACCAGAATTCAATGATAATAATAAATTCAAAATAGGTCTCGAATCAATGTATTTAAAAAGTTTAAATTTGATTAATATTGAATCAGATTGTAAAATAGAAATTGAACATAGAGAAATATATATAAAAAAGGTATATATAGCATTTCATATTTAAATAAATTAATTGAACCGGTATTCTTATCTTATAATAATAAAAAAATTCAAATTGAATCTCCTTGTTATTATAAATTAGATGAAAAATTTAAAAAAAATTTAGGATTTGAAAATACAGAATTTGATTTTTCATTAGTTGGTAATACTTTAATGTATTGTCCTACTTCTGAAGAAAAATATATAAATATAGATCAAGAATGTATAATTAGATTAGGTAGAAATGGTGAAATACCGAAGATTGAAATTCCAATAGGAATATACACAATAAATGAAATTGAAAATTTAATGAATTGTTATGATTTTCCTAAAATAAGTCTTGAATTAATTGATGATTTTTTAAATATTACAGCCTCAATCGGTCTAAGTTTTGATGAATATTTATCAAATTGTTTAGGTTTTGATTATATGGGATATTTAATCCCTATAAATAGGGTATGGCCTGATTCATGGAAACTAGGTCCTGATATTGAATATACAATAACAGGATCAAACAAACCAATTTTTTATACACAATGTTTTAAAAAAATATAAACGGTGTTATATTTAGCCAAACAAAAAAATCTGATAAAATATATAAAACTAAAATTGAAGGTAACTATTCAATTGATCAATTGAATAGTATATTACCTTCAAATATCAAATTACTAAATGATAATAATTTTATTAAATTAACTTCAAAAAATACTTGTTTGATAGACGAAAATTTAAAATTAAGTTTAGGGATTGATAATAATTTTTTATATAAACATGTAGGAGATTCTGAAAAATTAGATAATAATATAAATAAACAATTATTAGAAGTACATTGCAACATAATTGAAAAGTCTGTTTCATCTATTGATGAAAAAGTTATCGAAGAGGAACTTTTGTTTGTTTTTTATTATGATTCAAATAATCTTTTTATAAGATGTAATCCAATAATGTACAGACAAGTAAATGTAAGAACAATTCAAAAGATAAATATATATATTCTTGATCAAAATGGTGATATTGTTAATTTTGGTGATGATTTTATTGTTTATCTTGATCTAATTGAAAAAAAACAAAATAAATATTAAAATTATTTTTCAATAGAAATATTTCTATTGAAAACACAAAAATTTATTCCAGAAAGAGGTGGAGTACTATTATTGTTGTCAGAAAGACATGAAAATAATTCTCTTAAAAGAAGTGTAAATCTATTATCTAATTTAATCAGTAAAAGATTCTTCAATTGTTCCTTTTTCAATATCAAATAAAAATTCATCATTTCTAACGAAAAATACATAGCAAATTGTACTTTTAGGTAAATCTTCATTGAAATCCACATGTAAAATAATATTTTGTTTAGTTGCAGAAATATTTGTTGGTTGTCTAGTCATGTTTACAAGATATATTGTTCTAAATGTTTTAAAATCGTTTGGATCATTATACATCAAAGGAAGTTCTTGATGAGTTTTATGAAAAGTTTTTTTATAATCCATCAAACTATCATAAGCCTCACAATATTTTTCATTCTTAAAATCTAGATCTTGAGTTTCTTCAGGATAACGTCTTCCATTTATTTCAAACCTAAAATTTTTCACATTACAATGATCAAATTCACAAGGATCATGTTCTTGAGTATTTAACTTGTTTGTTTGAAATACCACACCGCAAACAAAGGACTATTAAGACTTCGATATTGAGTTGTTAAATCGAGTTTTTATGGTTTTTCCTGATATATTTCTTTCTTCAATACATTGCCATGATTTAAAATTAAAAATATATTTTTTTTCTTGAGAAATTGTTTTTAAATCATTTAACAATAAAACTTTATACATAGGATTGAATTCTAAAATTGGAATTCTAAGTGTAAATTCATCAATAATAATTTTTCCATCTTCTGTTCCTATAACAACTTTTTTTAACAATGCATCATCATCTGTATTTCTCGTAAAAATTATTTCCATATCACCTTGGAAAACAGGATATATTTGGTCTTTAAACCATCCTAATCCGAATTGTGATAATTTACCCATACATTAAAACGACCTCCACCTTTATATTTGCTTGAAAATCCTGAGTTTATAATTGGTCCGTTTGGATCCACAGAAAAATCTAACACACCTTTAATTGTACTAGCAACTCCTGGATTTTCGATTTCATCCAAGACTTTACCATGTTTTTTAACTTCAATTCTAGTAAATAAAAATGCAGGAAAATTATCAATTAGTTGTATTTTTGATTCTTTAGGATAATCTTTTCCATCTTTTTGCAAATATCTACCATAAATATAAAACTTTGCATCTTTAATGCTCAGAAAATCATCCATATTATCTATTCTAAAAATTGTAGTTTTATTAGGTGTATTAAGTTGTGAATTATTCAAAGGTAAAAAAGTTTTATATTGAGATCTTTCAATATATTGATCGTATTTTTTAAAAATATTATACATTATTATTTATAATAGCAAATATATATATTTTTTTTATATAAATGGATAAATTAATGGTAAAAAAATATATTGAAGATGATAGTAAAGAAAAATCTTTATTTGAAATACCTTCACGAGTTTTAGTGGTAGGAGCATCTGGCTGTGGTAAAACAACTTTGTTGTATAATATGATTATAAGTTATTGGATTCCATATAAAAATCTATATATTTTTACAAAAAATATTGATCAGCCAGTTTATAAAAAATTAAAAAAAATATTTGATGGAATATCTTCTATAAACATTCATTTTTCTGATGGTGATATAATATCTGTTGATGATTGTGAACCTAATAGTGTAGTGGTTATTGATGATTTTCTTTTAGAAGATCAAAAGTTGATAATGGAATATTTTATAAGATCGAGATCAAAGAATATTAGTGTTATTTATTTAACACAAAGCTATACTTCAGTAGATATAAAAACAATAAGAAATAATTTAACTGTTATAATTGTTTTTAATCAGTCAAATTATTATATTGAAAAAATATGGTCCGATTTTATTAGCAAAATTATACCATTAGACAAATTTAAAGACATTTTTAGAACTTATTGTAAAACATATGATAAAAAAAATAAAATAAAAACATATGGTTTCATAACAATAGACATAATAAAAAATTTTATCTATGACAATAAAGGTAATGATATTTTAAGTATTGATGAACGATGAAAATTTTTTTTTATTAATAAATGGATATCAAACAAATTCAAAATGAATTAAAAAAAAAAATTAAAAAAAAATATAACATTTGAAGACCAAAACAATTCCAAGGTCGGAAATAACTTAGAAAACGAAACAGAAAAAATGAAACAATTAATTCATCTTAGACAAAATTTACAAAAAACTTTTAAAAAATCAGATTTAGAACAATCCGAAAAAAATTTAAATTTTATAAAAAAAGATGAAGATGAAGATGAAGGTGACAACAATAACGCGTCCCCTATTCAGGGACACGTTGAATATACACCAAAAAATATCCAAAAAATAATTAATCTTAAAAAAAATTTACAAAATAACTATAGAAAAACAGTTTTAAACGATAAATATACATCAGAAGAAAAAGTAAAACATTATGAACCAATATTAAAAGCCTTATCAAATGTTGAATCATCTGTTAATGATGTTAAAGAGGTTGCTATTAAAACCGATAATGATATTCAAAAGATGATAATACCTACTCCTTATAAACCTCGTAATCCAGAATTATTACGATTAACAGAAGATCAAGATAATATGAAAACACCTAAAAGTTCTCCACTAATAACAACAAATAAATCTCCTATGCCTAAAAATATAATAATATTAGGTGAAAATGCGCAAAAATATTTACCAACTTTACCAAATGAAGCTAAAGGTGTTAATCCATTTGGAATATATCATATAAGTAAAACTGATGAATTCATGATCGGAAAATACCCTATAATATTTGACTTTGATGATATAATTTTAAATGGAAAAAAACATATACTAACCCCAGGTATGTGGAGATTATTAACTCATACAGATGTTACAAAATCAGAATTTTATACAAAAGAAGATTTTGAAAATTATGAAAAAATATTAATTGAAACAGATTCAATATACCAAAATAATGATATTAACACAGGAAAACCTAAATCAAGTGGAAGTGCTAAATATAATGAAATGATTAAACCTATTTGGGAAAAAATTAAACTAACATCAACAAAAACTAAAGAAAGTAAACCAAAAACATCAAAAAAAGATAAATCACCAACACTGAAAGAATCACAAAGTTTACCCAAAGGAGAAGGTTTAATAAAATATACAAATAATCCTATTGAATTTATTTATATCGATAATATAATAAAAATAATTGACAGACTATATTTTATATTAGCAGAAGAAATAGCGGGAAATTATGGTTTTCATAATGAAAAACTTGGTATTGTTCATTTGTTTAAACGAAACATGGAAACACTGATTGATACTCCCAAAAAAGGTGTTGAATATTTACTACAATCTTTGTTAAATTTACCAAAAGAAACAACAAATAAGTTAGAATATAATATTAAACAATTAATTGACAGACTACATGTTATATCATCTGCAGAAAGATCGGGAAAAAACACTTATCATGATGAAAAACTTGAAATTCTTAATTTTTGTATTAAAAAAATAGAAAAGATAATTGATATTCCCGTTAAAGGTGTAGAATACTTAATGTCGTATATTTCACATTTACCAAAGGATATTATAAAAGGTTCAGGGTTTTTTAATGATTTTTTAAATTGTTCAAAATTACCTCCGATACATTGGCCTGGATATAATTATCTAGGACCATTTACAAATTTAGATGAAAATATTCCCCCGATTAACAAGTTAGACGAATATGCAAGAGAACATGATTATTTTTATAAAGATCATAAAGATACTAAAACAAGACATATCGCTGATAAAAATTTACAACAAAAAGCAATGGAAAGATTTTATGCTTCTGATAGTTCTTTGAATGAAAAAATTGCTGCTTTGACAACTGCAAATGTAATGAAAACAAAAAGATATTTAGGAATGAATTTAATATTTGAATAAAATTTAATATTTTGTATAATAAAATGCATTTTAAATTAACTGAAAACCATAAAAAAAAGTTGGCTGAAGCTCATAAAAAAAATTCTAATGCAACAATTCATATTGCTAGTGATAAAATATATAAAGGAGAAAATAAATATTATTTAGATCAAAATCAAATAGATAAATTAAAAAATGCCAAGAAAAAAAATTCTGGAGTAAGGTTGGAGATTACACCGAAGCAAATTAAAGGTGGATTTTTACCATTAATTTTACCTTTTCTAGAAGCTGCAGCAGTAGCTACTCCAGCTTTAATTGCATTGTATGATAGTTATAAAGATACTAAACATAAGAAAAAAATAGAAGAGGAAATAATTCGACACAATAAAGAAATGGAAAAAAATAAAGGTTCTGGATTGAAGACAAATAAAAAAAAAAAATCGAAAAAATGATTAATTTCGATATATCAACATTTAGAAAAAACATTAAAAATTATCCAGGTTGTTATACAACTTTTTGGAGTAAAGTAAAAAATATAAATATCGAACCGTTAAGTAATTTTGATATAATAAAATTTGGAAATAATATAAAAAATTTTAGAGGTTGTTTCATGATAAATGAATTACCTGAAAAACCTTGGTTAAATGAATGTGGGATATTTAATTTAAATAATTCTACTCAAAATGGTTCTCATTGGGTTGCATGGAAAAAAATAAAAAATTATAAAATATATTTTGATTCATTTTCGAGTACTCCTCCTCCTGAAATTTTAAATTATTTAGGTGATGATAATCTGTGGTATAACAATGACAAGTTTCAAAACTATGATGATCCTCCTATATGTGGACATTTATGTTTAGAATTTATTGACAATTATAAAAAATTTATTTAAATATAATATATTAAGATATTTTTAATAGAAATATTTCTATTAAAAAATGATGATTATTTAGTTATATTCTAAGCAATTTGTGATCGGAATCTGTACCTCCCATGCCAAGACAACAAATTTTAATATTTCCTAAATCTTGAAAAACACAAATATCATGAAGATATT
>JAJGQD010000465.1:0-11287 GCA_020882685.1 Aphelinus atriplicis
CTGCGGCGGACTCGGAGATACTCAACGAAGTGCGCGGCACGCTTGCGGATTGTGAACTCCCGAATTGATCTTGGCGCGCCTTTTTATATCTGCGCGCGCTTGCGCCGTTTGTCCGAGCGGTCAACCGCGCTGTAACCGTCTGGTCAGTGCTTCCGCGCCCGTGCGGCCGCTGCGGGCCGGCCGATTTCGCCCGTGCGGTTATCAACGTTTTTGTTATAATATTCTCGCGTGTGTGCGCGTGTGTTCGTTTGTGTATGTCCCTAATCACACCATTAACAGAGTAGTGGAGAAATTAATATCTATATACATATATATCTCTATAAAACATTGGCATTGTATGTACAGTGATAATATAATAATCTATATCTATATCCATACTATAATATAAAGTTAATCCTCCAGTAATTTTCATGTAAAGAAATTTTTATGAAGGGGTCGATTTGCATGAAAACGGATAATACGGATCGAAAGGAAATTGCCTGCGCTTTGAGGTTTCGTATTGAAATTTTTGAAAAAATCGATGCGTGGGCGTTAAAAATGGGAAAATGCAACTTGGGTTTTTTTTCTTAGCCGATAAACCATAGAAAAAAACTATGAAATAATTGTACGATGAAAATTTGGGTCTGACTGATCGATATATCTTTGGAAGGGCTTTAGTGTTTCATGGTTGAAACTTTGGAAAAATTGATGCGTGATCGTGAAATATGGAAAAAACTGATGTTTGGCAAGATGTGCCTCATGAATCATTGAAAAAGTACATGAATCAGCGTCGTGATGAAAATTCTGATAATACGGATCGATTGAGCTCATTGAGCATTTTTATTTTTCATCGTGAAAAACCGAAATATGACGATGCGTGGGCGTGAAATCCGTTCTTGAAAATTGATGGTTAACTTTGTGATTTTTATGCATTCAGAGAAATATGTGAAATCATGATATGGTGTAATTTCGAGTATTTCCGATCGGAAGAGTATCGAATGGGCTTCCTTATCCATGATTAGAATTTTGAAAAAATCGATGCGTGGGCGTGAAATATGGAAAAAACTCATTTTAAGAAAAAGGTACAAGATTGATCGTCAAAAAAATCGTTCAATCTGCGCCACGATGAAAATTCGAATCAGACAGATCGATAGAGCTCATTGAGCATTTTTATTTTTCATCGTGAAAAACTGAAATATGACGATGCGTGGGCGTGAAATCCGTTCTTGAAAATTGATGGTTAACTTTGTGATTTTTATGCGTTCAGAGAAATACGTGGAATCATGATATGGTGTAATTTCGAGTATTCCCGATCGGAAGAGTATCGAATGGGCTTCCTTATCCATGATTGGAATTTTGAAAAAATCGATGCGTGAGCGTGAAATATGGAAAAAACTCATTTTAAGAAAAAGGTACAAGATTGATCGTCAAAAAAATCGTTCAATCTGCGCCACGATGAAAATTCGAATCAGACAGATCGATGAGAATAATTTCATAAATAGAGGTTAAGCCACCCAATGTTTGCCATTCTATCTCAGTTTAGAATGTTGCCCGACTCTCACGACGAGAACGTATTGGTGAGGCGCATATCCAAAAGCGGATTAATAGAGAGTCACTTTTGCAGCCGTGTTATTCAGCGCAATAAGCATGGTAGCGTAATATCTATGTATCTGTTGTAAAATACATTTTTGAATTTTTGCAGTTTTAAATATGCTAATGTGTTACCAGCACATATCTATACTATACTATAAAGTTAATCCTCTAGGAAAATTCATGGGAAGATTTTTCAATGAAGGAGTTGACTTCCATGGAAACAAATGAGACGGATCGAAAGGAAATTTCCTGCGGTATCATGTTTCACACTGAAATTTACGAAAAAAACGATGCGTGGGCGTCAAAAATGGTAAAAATCAATTTGCGTTTCTTTTGGTATCCGATAAACCATTGGAAAAAACTGTAAAATAGTTGTATGGTGCAAATTTGAGTTTCACTGATTTATAGATCAATCGAAGATCTTTCCTATTTTATGGTGAGAATTTTGTAAAAAGTGATGCGTGGGCGTGAAATATGAAAAAAACTGACTTTTGTCAACTTGTGCCGCATAAACCGTTAAAAAAATATATGAAACAGCGTCGTGATGAAAATTCTGATTAAAGGTATCGATAGAGCTCATTGAGCGCTTCAATTATTCATCGTGAAAAATTCAAAAATATTGATGCGTGGGCGTGAAGTATGTGATTGAAATATGGTGGTTCACTTTGCGATTTTTATGCTTTCAGATAAATACGTGAGATTATGATTTGGGGAAATGTCGGGTATGTTCGATCGAAAAAACATCGGATGGGCTTGAATATCCCTGGAGAGAATTTCGGAAAAAATAATGCGTGGGCGTTAAATATGGGAAAAACTGACTTTTGTCAACTCGTGCCGCATAAACCATTAGAAAAATATATGAAACAGCGTCGTAATGAAAATTCTGATTAGAGGTTTCGATAGAGCTCATTGAGCGCTTCAATTATTCATCGTGAAAAATTCAAAAATATTGATGCGAGGGCGTGAAGTATGTGATTGAAAATTGGTGGTTCACTTTGCGATTTTTATGCTTTCAGATAAATACGTGAGATTATGATTGGGTGAATTGTCGCGTATGTTCGGTCGAAAGAACATCGGGTGGGCTTGAATATCCATAGAGAGAATTCTGGAAAAAATGATGCGTGGGCGTGAAATATGGAAGAAACTGACTTTTGTCAACTCGTGCCGCATAAACCATTAAAAAAATATATGAAACAGCGTCGTAATAAAAATTCTGATTGGAGGTATCGATAGAGCTCATTGAGCGCTTCAATTATTCATCGTGAAAAATTCAAAAATATCGATGCGTGGGCGTGAAGTATGTGATTGAAAATTGGTGGTTCACTTTGCGATTTTTATGCTTTCAGATAAATACGTGAGATTATGATTTGGTGAAATGTCGGGTATGTTCGATCGAAAAAACATCGGATGGGCTTGAATATCCATGGAGAGAATTTCGGAAAAAATGATGCGTGGGCGTTAAATTAGGAAAAAACTGACTTTTGTCAACTTGTACCGCATAAACCATTAAAAAAATATATGAAACAGCGTCGTAATGAAACGTCTGATTGGGGGTATCGATAGAGCTCATTGAGCGCTTCAATTATTCATCGTGAAAAATTCAAAAATATTAATGCGAGGGCGTGAAGTATGTGATTGAAAATTGGTGGTTCACTTTGCGATTTTTATGCTTTCAGATAAATACGTGAGATTATGATTGGGTGAAATTTCGGGTATGTTCGATCGAAAAAACATCGGATGGGCTTGAATATCCATAGAGAGAATTCTGGAAAAAATGATGCGTGGGCGTGAAATATGGAAGAAACTAACTTTTGTCAACTTGTGCCGCGAAAACCGTTAAAAAAATCTATGAAACAGCGTCGTGATGGAAATTCTGATTGGGGGTATCGATAGAGCTCATTGAGCGCTTCAATTATTCATCGTGAAAAATTCAGAAATATGAATGCGTGGGCGTGAAGTATGTGATTGAAAATTGGTGGTTCACTTTGCGATTTTTATGCTTTCAGATAAATACGTGAGATTATGATTTGGGGAAATGTCGGGTATGTTCGATCGAAAAAACATCGGATGGGCTTGAATATCCATGGAGAGAATTTCGGAAAAAATGATGCGTGGGCGTTAAATTAGGAAAAAACTGACTTTTGTCAACTTGTACCGCATAAACCATTAAAAAAATATATGAAACAGCGTCGTAATGAAACTTCTGATTGGGGGTATCGATAGAGCTCATTGAGCGCTTCAATTATTCATCGTGAAAAATTCAAAAATATTAATGCGTGGGCGTGAAGTATGTGATTGAAAATTGGTGGTTCACTTTGCGATTTTTATGCTTTCAGATAAATACGTGAGATTATGATTGGGTGAATTGTCGGGTATGTTCGTCTAAAGAACATCGGTGGGCTTGAATATCCATAGAGAGAATTCTGGAAAAAATGATGCGTGGGCGTTAAATATGGGAAAAACTGACTTTTGTCAACTCGTGTGCTGCATAAACCATTAAAAAAATATATGAAACAGCGTCGTAATAAAAATTCTGATTGGAGGTATCGATAGAGCTCATTGAGCGCTTCAATTATTCATCGTGAAAAATTCAAAAATATTGATGACAGGGCGTGAAGTATGTGATTGAAAATTGGTGTTTCACTTTGCGATTTTTATGCTTTCAGATAAATACGTGAGATTATGATTGGGTGAATTGTCGCGTATGTTCGGTCGAAAGAACATCGGGTGGGCTTGAATATCCATAGAGAGAATTCTGGAAAAAATGATGCGTGGGCGTGAAATATGGAAGAAACTAACTTTTGTCAACTTGTGCCGTAAAAACCGTTAAAAAAATCTATGAAAACAGCGTCGTGATGAAAATTCTGATTAGAGGTATCGATAGAGCTCATTGAGCGCTTCAATTATTCATCGTGAAAAATTCAAAAATATCGATGCGTGGGCGTGAAGTATGTGATTGAAAATTGGTGGTTCACTTTGCGATTTTTATGCTTTCAGATAAATACGTGAGATTATGATTGGGTGAAATGTCGGGTATGTTCGATCGAAAAAACATCGGATGGGCTTGAATATCCATGGAGAGAATTTCGGAAAAAATGATGCGTGGGCGTTAAATTAGGAAAAAACTGACTTTTGTCAACTTGTACCGCATAAACCATTAAAAAAATATATGAAACAGCGTCGTAATGAAAATTCTGATTGGAGGTATCGATAGAGCTCATTGAGCGCTTCAATTATTCATCGTGAAAAATTCAAAAATATTAATGCGAGGGCGTGAAGTATGTGATTGAAAATTGGTGGTTCACTTTGCGATTTTTATGCTTTCAGATAAATACGTGAGATTATGATTGGGTGAATCATCGGGTATGTTCGGTCGAAAGAACATCAGGTGGGCTTGAATATCCATAGAGAGAATTTCTGGAAAAAATGATGCGTGGGCGTGAAATATGAAGAAAAACTAACTTTTGTCAACTTGTGCCGTAAAAACCGTTAAAAAAATCTATGAAACAGCGTCGTGATGAAAATTCTGATTAGAGGTATCGATAGAGCTCATTGAGCGCTTCAATTATTCATCGTGAAAAATTCAAAAATATCGATGCGTGGGCGTGAAGTATGTGATTGAAAATTGGTGGTTCACTTCGCGATTTTTATGCTTTCAGATAAATACGTGAGATTATGATTTGGTGAAATGTTGGGTATGTTCGATCGAAAAAACATCGGATGGGCTTGAATATCCATGGAGAGAATTTCGGAAAAAATGATGCGTGGGCGTTAAATATGCAAAAAACTGACTTTTGTCAACTTGTGCCGCATAAACCATTAAAAAAATCTATGAAACAGCGTCGTGATGAAAATTCTGATTAGAGGTATCGATAGAGCTCATTGAGCGCTTCAATTAATCATCGTGAAAAATTCAAAAATATTGTTGCGTGGGCGTGAAAAATGTGATTGAAAATTGGTGGTTCACTTTGCGATTTTTATGCTTTCAGATAAATACGTGAGATTTTGATTTGGTGAAATGTCGGGTATGTTCGATCGAAAAACATCGGATGGGCTTGAATATCCATGGAGAGAATTTCGGAAAAAATGATGCGTGGGCGTTAAATATGGGAAAAACTGACTTTTGTCAACTTGTGCCGCATAAACCATTAAAAAAATATATGAAACAGCGTCGTAATAAAGATTCTGATTGGAGGTATCGATAGAGCTCATTGAGCGGTTCAATTATTCATCGTGAAAAATTCAAAAATATTGATGCGAGGGCGTGAAGTATGTGATTGAAAATTGGTGGTTCACTTTGCGATTTTTATGCTTTCAGATAAATACGTGAGATTATGATTGGGTGAATTGTCGGGTATGTTCGATCGAAAAAACATCGGATGGGCTTGAATATCCATGGAGAGAATTTCGGAAAAAATGATGCGTGGGCGTTAAATATGGGAAAAAACTGACTTTTGTCAACTCGTGCTGCATAAACCATTAAAAAAATATATGAAACAGGGTCGTAATAAAGATTCTGATTGGAGGTATCGATAGAGCTCATTGAGCGCTTCAATTATTCATCGTGAAAAATTCAAAAATATTGATGACAGGGCGTGAAGTATGTGATTGAAAATTGGTGTTTCACTTTGCGATTTTTATGCTTTCAGATAAATACGTGAGATTATGATTGGGTGAATTGTCGCGTATGTTCGGTCGAAAGAACATCGGGTGGGCTTGAATATCCATAGAGAGAATTCTGGAAAAAATGATGCGTGGGCGTGAAATATGGAAGAAACTAACTTTTGTCAACTTGTGCCGTAAAAACCGTTAAAAAAATCTATGAAACAGCGTCGTGATGAAAATTCTGATTAGAGGTATCGATAGAGCTCATTGAGCGCTTCAATTATTCATCGTGAAAAATTCAAAAATATCGATGCGTGGGCGTGAAGTATGTGATTGAAAATTGGTGGTTCACTTTGCGATTTTTATGCTTTCAGATAAATACGTGAGATTATGATTGGGTGAAATGTCGGGTATGTTCGATCGAAAAAACATCGGATGGGCTTGAATATCCATGGAGAGAATTTCGGAAAAAATGATGCGTGGGCGTTAAATTAGGAAAAAACTGACTTTTGTCAACTTGTACCGCATAAACCATTAAAAAAATATATGAAACAGCGTCGTAATGAAAATTCTGATTGGAGGTATCGATAGAGCTCATTGAGCGCTTCAATTATTCATCGTGAAAAATTCAAAAATATTAATGCGAGGGCGTGAAGTATGTGATTGAAAATTGGTGGTTCACTTTGCGATTTTTATGCTTTCAGATAAATACGTGAGATTATGATTGGGTGAATCATCGGGTATGTTCGGTCGAAAGAACATCAGGTGGGCTTGAATATCCATAGAGAGAATTCTGGAAAAAATGATGCGTGGGCGTGAAATATGGAAGAAACTAACTTTTGTCAACTTGTGCCGTAAAAACCGTTAAAAAAATCTATGAAACAGCGTCGTGATGAAAATTCTGATTAGAGGTATCGATAGAGCTCATTGAGCGCTTCAATTATTCATCGTGAAAAATTCAAAAATATCGATGCGTGGGCGTGAAGTATGTGATTGAAAATTGGTGATTCACTTTGCGATTTTTATGCTTTCAGATAAATACGTGAGATTATGATTTGGTGAAATGTCGGGTATGTTCGATCGAAAAAACATCGGATGGGCTTGAATATCCATGGAGAGAATTTCGGAAAAAATGATGCGTGGGCGTTAAATATGGAAAAAACTGACGTTTGTCAACTTGTGCCGCATAAACCGTTAAAAAAATCTATGAAACAGCGTCGTGATGAAAATTCTGATTAGAGGTATCGATAGAGCTCATTGAGCGCTTCAATTATTCATCGTGAAAAATTCAAAAATATCGATGCGTGGGCGTGAAGTATGTGATTGAAAATTGGTGGTTCAGTTTGCGATTTTTATGCTTTCAGATAAATACGTGAGATTATGATTTGGTGAAATGTCGGGTATGTTCGATCGAAAAAACATCGGATGGGCTTGAATATCCATGGAGAGAATTTCGGAAAAAATGATGCGTGGGCGTTAAATATGGGAAAAACTGACTTTTGTCAACTCGTGCCGCATAAACCATTAAAAAAATATATGAAACAGCGTCGTAATAAAGATTCTGATTGGAGGTATCGATAGAGCTCATTGAGCGGTTCAATTATTCATCGTGAAAAATTCAAAAATATTGATGCGAGGGCGTGAAGTATGTGATTGAAAATTGGTGTTTCACTTTGCGATTTTTATGCTTTCAGATAAATACGTGAGATTATGATTGGGTGAATTGTCGGGTATGTTCGATCGAAAAAACATCGGATGGGCTTGAATATCCATGGAGAGAATTTCGGAAAAAATGATGCGTGGGCGTTAAATATGGGAAAAACTGACTTTTGTCAACTCGTGCCGCATAAACCATTAAAAAAATATATGAAACAGCGTCGTAATAAAAATTCTGATTGGAGGTATCGATAGAGCTCATTGAGTGCTTCAATTATTCATCGTGAAAAATTCAAAAATATTGATGCGAGGGCGTGAAGTATGTGATTGAAAATTGGTGTTTCACTTTGCGATTTTTATGCTTTCAGATAAATACGTGAGATTATGATTGGGTGAATTGTCGCGTATGTTCGGTCGAAAGAACATCGGGTGGGCTTGAATATCCATAGAGAGAATTCTGGAAAAAATGATGCGTGGGCGTGAAATATGGAAGAAACTAACTTTTGTCAACTTGTGCCGCAAAAACCGTTAAAAAAATCTATGAAACAGCGTCGTTATGAAAATTCTGATTGGGGGTATCGATAGAGCTCATTGAGCGCTTCAATTATTCATCGTGAAAAATTCAAAAATATTAATGCGAGGGCGTGAAGTATGTGATTGAAAATTGGTGGTTCACTTTGCGATTTTTATGCTTTCAGATAAATACGTGAGATTATGATTGGGTGAATTGTCGGGTATGTTCGGTCGAAAGAACATCGGGTGGGCTTGAATATCCATAGAGAGAATTCTGGAAAGAATGATGCGTGGGCGTGAAATATGGAAGAAACTAACTTTTGTCAACTTGTGCCGCAAAAACCGTTAAAAAAATCTATGAAACAGCGTCGTAATAAAAATTCTGATTGGGGGTATCGATAGAGCTCATTGAGCGCTTCAATTATTCATCGTGAAAAATTCAAAAATATTGATGCGAGGGCGTGAAGTATGTGATTGAAAATTGGTGGTTCACTTTGCGATTTTTATGCTTTCAGATAAATACGTGAGATTATGATTGGGTGAATCGTCGGGTATGTTCGGTCGAAAGAACATCAGGTGGGCTTGAATATCCATAGAGAGAATTCTGGAAAAAATGATGCGTGGGCGTGAAATATGGAAAAAACTGACTTTTGTCAACTAGTACCGCATAAACCATTAAAAAAATCTATGAAACAGCGTCGTGATGAAAATTCTGATTAGAGGTATCGATAGAGCTCATTGAGCGCTTCAATTATTCATCGTGAAAAATTCAAAAATATTAATGCGTGGGCGTGAAGTATGTGATTGAAAATTGGTGGTTCAGTTTGCGATTTTTATGCTTTCAGATAGATACGTGAGATTATGATTTGGTGAAATGTCGGGTATGTTTGATCGAAAGAACATAGAATGGGCTTGAATATCCATGGAGAGAATTTTGGAAAAAATGATGCGTGGGCGTGAAATATGGAAAAAACTGACTTTTGTCAAGTCGTGCTGCATAGTCCGTTATAAAAATGTATGAAACAGCGTCGTGATGAAAATTCTGATTGCAGGTATCGATAGAGCTCATTGAGCGCTTTAATTTTTCATCGTGAAAAAATTGAAAATATTGATGCATGGGCGTGAAGTATGTACTTAAAATTCGGTGTCTCAATTTGTAAAAAGTTAGAATTCGTTTGAAAAAAATACTTGATATTTGAAAGAAATGAAGAATTCTGGAAAAATCGATGCGTGTCCGACAAATATGTAAAAACTGACTTTTAGCAAGTTGAGCAACATAAATGGTTAAAAAATCTACGAATCAGCGTCGTGACGGAAATTCTGATCTGACGAATAGATATAGCTGATTGAGCGCTCCCCGTTTCCATCGTGAAAAATGGAAAAATGTCGATGCGTGGGCGTTAATTTTATGAGAAATTTGCATGTTTTCATGGCGAAAGTTATTAAGTTGCAATATAGTAATAAGATGCAATATAGTAGAAATTATATTTATTTCCATTGATATTTCTCGAGGTTTGACGAAAATTCATGATCATAACAAAATCTATTTCTGATTATGTTTTTTTACTTCCTCAAAGACAAAGCTTTGGAATGAGGTAAAAATTGACATCTCAAATCAGACATCGGGACCTAATTTTTGATAGCCTAGAGGTGAGATACATGTTGATGTAAAAGCGTCCGTAGATACTTTGAATTATTCACCAATAATTCCAATAAAAATTTCATTATTTTCCTTTATTCTGGATAGAGCAAATGAAAGACACGAGCGAGCGATAGCGAGTGAGTGATACTGGCTAGTTTTATAATATAATCTGTTGTTGGATAATATGATCTAAAATCACTTGTCTTTCACTGAGTACTTATCTGAAAATTTCAACACATCCACTGAAATATGTTGTGCTGTAGAAGTCTTCTTACTGATTCATATTCATAGAAGATGTTATTGTTGCTAAAAATCCAACACTTGTACTGAAACAGGTTGTGCTGAAGAAGTCTTCCACTTGCATATTCATGTGTACATTAAGACGATCTGTTATTGTTGAGAACAGTAGATATACTATGCCGATTCAAGAACAGCGCTCTAGAACAGTTCGTGGAAGCGGTGAGGATTTGTAGAACAGTGTGTGGAGGGGGTTCGTGTATGTCGCGAGCGCATGCGTCATACTTCTATACACACAGCGTTATAGATGTATGACGCATGCGCTCTAGTCATGGAATATTCTAGATTCCGAGTGACGCATGCGCATTAGTCATTGAGTAGGGCGTGATTTCGAAAAGGGCGCTCGATCAGTTGTGACTGTAGCGTGCCGGTCAGTGTGACTGAGAGACGAGACGTGCAGCATGCACCGACGCGCGCATCGATCTAGAAGTCCACAGATCGATTTTCAAATTTTTTCTAAGTGGATTTCACCCACGCTAAGTGCAGCATCGATCTCGAACGTTCGACTACGTGCAGCGTGCGCCGACGCGCAGCATGCACCGACACGCTGCGCGTACCGACGCGCGCATCGATCTAGAAGTCCATGGATCGATTTTCAAATTTTTTCTAAGTGGATTTCACCCACGCTAAGTGCAGCATTGATCTCGAACGTTCGATCAGCGTAAATATGTTAACGCTTTTCTCGAACGTTCCATCTCCGACAGCAGCCATTGCAGGATTGTGCCAACTGCGCGTCAGTTGAGCGTGAGTAGCAGCAAGAGCAGCATCAAGCGCAGCAGTAGAAGCGAACTCCAGCATCAGTGCTTTGGAGACAGAGTATTATATTCAGGGTAAGTCAATTTTCAATCTACTTTAAGAAACTTCTATACATTCTCTTTCTCTAGAATATTCTTTTTGACTTTCAGATATAAAAGGGCTGCCTCTCAGCCAAGATGGTTCTTTCTTTTTACTAGAAGTTTCTTTTTTAAAAATTTCAGATATAAAAGTGCTGCCTCTCAGCCG
>JAJGQD010000466.1:0-10296 GCA_020882685.1 Aphelinus atriplicis
CAAGACATCTCCAATGGAGAAGGAATTTCTTCGCGTGAAATAAATTTAAAGTCATAGTTTTCCTCTTGAACTGTCGTACAATAACGTCTTATAATTTCTACCAGAATTAGACGCCCTTAAACGTCCATCTTCCAAATTGTAAGGTGCAATGACATTTTTTGTTTCATACTATTTTAGGCTATCGTTAAAAAAGCTATAATTGATTAAATTGAGACACTTATCTTCGAATATAAATTCAACTCGGATGATGAGTACGCATCGCTTAGAGTCAATAATGAATGAATAATTAGCTAAGATTAAATCGAGATCAAAAGTTGGATCTATTATAATTACTCATGCACGCAGAGGAGCCTGAACGTGATAATATTTTCACTCGTAATTGTCGCGTCACAGATTAAAATGTGCATGAATTATTTCGTGTTTTTCGAGAATTACATAATCTAATAACACAAATTATGACTTAATATTATCGGAAAATGATAAGGCGACGGAATCTAGACTGTGATATTGGAAAAGGTATGGTAATTTTATTTATCACGAATTCAACATGTACTTGAAATTCCTTAAAATGACATCAACGAGAGTCAACAAATTTTCGGGTCTCTCTTTATCAATCATACGTAACGATATATCAATGCAATTTATTTCTTCTTGAGCTGTGACAGCATGCGTAGATACCAGAGACTAACGCGAGCTCATTGAACCTAAAGATGATCGTCCGTAATGTTAATAAAAATACGATTTATGAATAATCAATATTTAACTTTGAGGCATAATGAATTCGTACTAAGAAGACTCACGCCACTGCGAGATACAAAAGATTCACGAACACAGCTCTCAAATTTTCATTAGTTCGAAATAGTCAAATGAATTTTCTTCCGTTTCATTTTTTAGTCTTTCTTCTATTCCTTTTTCTCTTGAATACTGTTGTGGCAGTTTGCAAGGACCACTGTAGGAAACTTTCAAAATTGTATATCGATCTTCATATTAAAATCTCAATGAGAGAAACGATAACGAAGAAAAGATTACCGAAAATCTGACTCTTCTCAAAACTAAAAACCAATTTTCCCAGGTTTGAAAAAAATGCATCAAGTGAAAAATAGACTGGATTGGGGTTAAAATATATGGGCAATTCTCTGTGGGATCGAACATGAAAAAATTAGATTTGGCTCAAAATTTTTTTGTAAGTTCTAGGGCATCAAGCCGATTACCCAGAATTTTTTTAGATTTTTTCGAGCACTTTAACCCCCTTTAATAAATAGGCAAAGTTGCTGATTTCGCTGTTTTTGCATTTTCAGAGGCATTTTCAACCTCAATTTACACCCTGAAAATGACCTCTGAGGCAAAAAATGAATGGGACACTTTTTTCTGCAAATTGCCTGAATTTTATAGAAAAATTATCTTCAAGGTCATTGGAGCACATTAAGTACCCCACATTACTAATTGGAGCCTCTATTTTTGAACCCTGGGAGTTCGCTCGTCAAGCCCCATACCACATGGGTACTAAAAGTTGGCCCAACTCATACCACATACAGCCTATATAGTGAAAAAATGGGCCTGGACTCTGGAAGCTCCCAAAAAATTAATATATTAACTAAAATAGGGGTAAAAACAGGCTAAAATGACTATTCAAGGGGCGAGCCTTGTACCGCCAACACTTCCAATACTTTCCAAACACTTGTCTGTGGTATTATTACTATTATCCACTGTAAAAACTCACATTCTATCATACTAATACATATCCTGAGTTGTCAATATCATATTTATATAGATCAAGCATTACTATACTACTTGACGCCACCTTACTTTCAGTAGTTACATGTATTGATGGTCAATATATTGGCTCTATTGTGTTAAAATGTACAAGAAACTACTAATAAAGTACATTGTCATGAATTGCATTCACTCGATAAGAAAGATTAATCCAGAAAGTAAATTGTAAGCTGTGCATTACACGTACACCTTATAACACACTAGGCAGTGCATAGATATCATATGATTTTTTTAATATCAACAAGAAAATATTGAAGTTCACTAAACATGGGTAATATTCATGAATGTGGGACTCATGAAATCCACTCATATTGTATAAACTGCATAGCTGAGGTCCAGGCAGCTATTGCCTGGTGGGCTCAAACTACAACTTCAAGTTATTTACTCATGGAATTAGCTAATGTGAATCAATCCACTTGAGAGTATAATCACTGAATGCGCAATTTGATAAGGAATTCAAATATATATAGTTTGCCTGTGTTTAAATGACTTTATAAGCCACTTTGTGAACGTTATACTTGCCTATACTGGAGACTTGTACGACCCATGTATGGCACAGGTTAGGTTACCGACCATAGACTTTTAGACATGCAAAGCTACTTTGGAAGCTCAAAACTCATTTCTGGACAGGCAAACTATATATATTTGAATTCCTTATCAAATTGCGCATTCAGTGATTATACTCTCAAGTGGATTGATTCACATTAGCTAATTCCATGAGTAAATAACTTGAAGTTGTAGTTTGAGCCCACCAGGCAATAGCTGCCTGGACCTCAGCTATGCAGTTTATACAATATGAGTGGATTTCATGAGTCCCACATTCATGAATATTACCCATGTTTAGTGAACTTCAATATTTTCTTGTTGATATTAAAAAAATCATATGATATCTATGCACTGCCTAGTGTGTTATAAGGTGTACGTGTAATGCACAGCTTACAATTTACTTTCTGGATTAATCTTTCTTATCGAGTGAATGCAATTCATGACAATGTACTTTATTAGTAGTTTCTTGTACATTTTAACACAATAGAGCCAATATATTGACCATCAATACATGTAACTACTGAAAGTAAGGTGGCGTCAAGTAGTATAGTAATGCTTGATCTATATAAATATGATATTGACAACTCAGGATATGTATTAGTATGATAGAATGTGAGTTTTTACAGTGGATAATAGTAATAATACCACAGACAAGTGTTTGGAAAGTATTGGAAGTGTTGGCGGTACAAGGCTCCCCTTGAATAGTCATTTCAGCCTGTTTTTACCCCTATTTTAGTTAATATATTAATTTTTTGGGAGCTTCCAGAGTCCAGGCCCATTTTTTCACTATATAGGCTGTATGTGGTATGAGTTGGGCCAACTTTTAGTACCCATGTGGTATGGGGCTTGACGAGCGAACTCCCAGGGTTCAAAAATAGAGGCTCCAATTGGTAATGTGGAGTACTTAATGTGCTCCAATGACCTTGGAGATAATTTTTCTATAAAATTCAGGCAATTTGCAGAAAAAAGTGTCCCATTCATTTTTTGCCTCAGAGGTCATTTTCAGGGTGTAAATGAAGGTTGAAAATGCCTCTGAAAATGCAAAAACAGCAAAATCAGCAACTTTGCCTATTTATTAAAGGGGGTTAAAGTGGTCGAAAAAATCTAAAAAAATTCTGGGAAATCGGCTTGATGCCCAAGAACTTACAAAAAAATTTTGAGCCAAATCTAATTTTTTTCATGTTCGATCCCACAGAGAATTGCCCATATATACTTATCGTATCCTTGATTTCGTCTTGATAATACCAAGTAGTGTTCTTTTTTCAAAAAGACTGTAGTAAAACGTTTCGCGAAGATTTTGAAATCACTATCGACAGTGATTATCAACTTTTCATTAGGGAAAATTGCATAGCTGATTCACGCGATTGAACTCTCAATTGGTTATCCTCAATGTAGTATATATTTAACGTATTTCCTGGTCCAGAAAAATACATTACGGTCCAAAACAGTGGACATTTCACGAACTTTCGATCGAGTATTCGCTATTTATCCACCAGCTGTGCAATTCGTCACTCATGAGAATATCCGTAACTATTTTCAAAATATCGATATCGCGATGCACGAACTCTTCGGTGCCCTAACGAATTTGACTTGAGCTTGTCTGTCGAATCGCGAAGCACGAAGGTGAAGCCGCAGACGGTGATGGACATGTGTGAGAACCTGGACGACGAGACGATGGCGATACTCGAGAAGAAGCTGCTGGGCAAGCACCCCAACACGTACACGCTGACCAAGTGCCTGGCCGAGCAGATCGTGCTGAGCAAGAGCGTCGGCCTGCCGGCCGTGGCCATAGTCAGGCCGAGCATCGTGTGCGCCGCCTACCAGGAGCCCTTCCCCGGATGGATTGACAACGTCTGCGGGATAACCGGTTAGAACCATGTGCTTTATTCTCGGCTGTTTTCCGGAAGAAAATCAACGGGAGGTGGGGGGTTCCTAGTTGTAATCTCTTGATTCCCGAGATGCAAGACGTGTCATTCGAAATTTCACTGCAATCTTCGATTGGATATACTCACAAAAAACAGAATCTTGGTTCAAGAGGAAAAAACAATTTGACGTTATAGCTAGAAGATTTTGTCTAGAATTAAAACTCTATTCTTGATTCTAGATAAGTTTGTTTAGCAAGAGAATGAATATTCTTGCTATAGCGTCAAATTGATTGTTCTTCTTGAACTATTATTCGATTTTTCTTGAGTGTACCAGTGAATTTCTCTCGTGGGATGTAAGTGAGATGATGAGTATATTTAGTGATTTTACGCTGGAAATTTAACTGTAATCCACACAGAAATTCGTCTACCCGCTTACAGTGGAGTTTCACTTATATACATTAAATTTTCAACGCAAGAATTTAATACGGTAGTAACGTTCAAGAAGTGTCGATTCGCGTGAGAATGAATAATACGTAACGGAGAATCTACTCCTTGACGTACGAGGTGCAGTGCAAACGAAATCTGGTGACGATTCTGACTCAATCCTCCGGGAGCCGACTGATTGATGGATTGTTTGAGTATTTGCCCAAATTATTTTTCATCAAACGTCATCGCTATATATTTGACTTGAATAATGAATGACGAAACAAATTGATAATCTCGAGGAGGCTCCTCATCGAGCTTTGCAGATGTTACTCAACTTTCAATGCTCATGCTCGCGAAGCTTACGTCAGTAATAATTGCATACACACACAATACCGATCCAACCTGAGGTTTTTTAGAATTTGGTTGTCAAGGTCGTGAGCTTAAAATTATGCACGTTCGGACAAAACATCCGGCTTCTGGTTATTTCGAATAATTACCACTCTCGACGCCCATTCCTTAGAGGTAACGAGTAACAATCGTGTTCAAATCTGAATTTTAGCCCAACTCGGTTCGCCGATCAAACGTGATCTTGAATCCTTTTTTTAACAGTGCACTCATCGGATTGAGATCTTTTCTCTAAGAGGTGACTAGATATATCATACAGTCCGTCATTATATTGACGTATCAGTCTCTCTCTTGAGTCCTTGATGGAAAATGCACTATATACGAAAGTGAAAAATCGCCGTAAGATAAAGGATGAGTTACTGAATATCCATGAATTCTCATTGTAATATTCACTTGTATTACATCCATTTCAATAACTCATCCACACCATCTTCCCTGAATAAATTTATACTGGTAGATGGTGGAAAAACACTGATGGCATACCATTTCATACACGGCTAACTTTAAACTTCCACCGAATTTGCGGCTGGGTAGAGATGATTTTGATTTTCGCTGAAACATCAATGACATGGTATGTCACCGGCTACCAGTGTGAATCGACCAGTGAGATACCCGTGTCCTTATACAATATAGATCAACCAAACATCAACGCGAATCGATGAATTTTTTAGCGATAAAGTCACGTGTTTTCCGATCGCTGAACAATTGATACTCTGCTTGAAGGGATCCTGATGGAGATAGGCCGTGGCACGGTGAGGAGCATCGTGTGCGACCGGCAGTGCGTCGTCGACATAATCCCCGTGGACTACGTGGTCGACACCCTCATCTGCGCCGCGTGGCACGTCACCATAAGCCGCAGCCAGCGCTTCACCAACGGCGACAGCGGCGCCCTTCGCGTCTACAACTGCACGAGCGGCAGCATCAACCCTGTCAAGTGAGCTGCACCAGAAACAAATCTAACTTCACCCATGCTTACTTGAACAGATCCACTTGCGACGAGGCGGTTTCACCTGTGGCTGGTTACGATGAAACTTCGCGAGACGATTACTAGGCACCTGCCTAAACTTCTCTCAAACCTTTCGCAAACTTATGCCGAACGTTTGGGATTGTCATGGAAATGGTTTGGCTTAATTTTTAAAATGTTTACGTGCAACACCAATAACTTGTATGTGCAAACACAAAAATGGAATTTTGGTTCAAGGAGAAGTAACAGTTTCACGCTAGTAAGAAGATTTTCTCTAGGATCACGAGACTATTTTTATCATAGAGCTGTTGGTTTGGTAGGAGAATAAATCTTCTTGCTATATCATCCAACTGATACATTCTGATGTACCGAAATTCGTTAATATGAATATATTCTAAATCCATAAAATCGATAATAATCCAACGAATATCTCTATATGAAATCGAAACTGTAGCCCACATGTCTGTTTAACCCATTAAAAACCAGGCAAAACCTGGCAGAGATATCGAGAAACGAACTATGCCGTCCTTTGCATAACCGAAAAAAAAAACCGCTGCCAAGTGCCTTAGCAGTATGCTTTCTCAATGAGGCTTCAACATCACCCACAAACGCATCCCAAACCTGTATTTTCACCATTCCACTAGCGTAGATACTATCATTTATTTTTCAAAAATTACAAAAATATTATTTAATCAGTTCAATTCGTATCTTCGTGACTGTGTAAAGTGTCGTTCTTTTTCAATTGACCAAACTTTGTCGCGACTGTTGATGTCTGCCCGGGCTCTCTTATTATTTGATCAAATGCAACAAAGCAAACGGTTCTAGGTTATACACGATGCGAGACATTTGGACCTGCTTAATTTTTCGATCAATTCATCTTGTGACTGTCATACGGTTTAATGGTGGTTAAAATCGATCCATCCTGCCCTTAAGTCTGTATTTAGCAAACTTGAAGACTCATTTTGATCATTTTCGGTGGCTGAGGTTGGAAATGATCAATTCAAAATCTATTTTGATCATTTTCGACGGCAAAAGACACCAAATTTTCCCAATTTTATCTATAGCACGTTGAAAATACTGGAAACGAAACTTACATGAATTTTTCTTCCCCTTAGCAACGGTTGCTAGGGCGGTAAACAACGGTTGCTAAGGAGCTAATTGGGAAGATTTTGTGTCCTTTGCCGTCGAAAATGATGGAAATGGGTCATAAATTAATGATTTCCAACCTTCGTAACTGTTGCTAGGGAGGTAAACAACCGTTGCTATGGAGCAAATACAACAATTCAGTGTCCTTGGCCATCGAGTGTGACTTAAAACTGATTTTCCGGCTTGTCCCAATGAGCACTCATGAGGATTTGTAAGAAAACACGTTAGGAACGGTTGCTAGGGAAATAACCAACGGATTTTGCTGAAAATTGATCTCGGGCTAGATCTTGTCACAACTAACCGGTGTGCAAAATTTCAAGACGATCGGATCATTCCTTCGGGAGTTATCGTGGACGAAAGAAACGAAAAAATAGACACCTTAACAACGGTTGCTAAGGAAATAAACAACGGATTTCGCTGAAAATTGAACTCGCCCGAGATTTTGCCGCGATTAACCTGTGTGCAAAATTTCAAGACGATCGGACCATTCCTTCGAGAGTTATCGTGGACGAAAAAAAACGGGACGCACACACACACACACATACACACACACACACACACACACACACACATACATACATACAGACACTTTTGGATTTCCATGTTTTTCGACCCGTAGATCACGAAAATCGATGTCCCGAGGTCTGATTCGGTGGGCCGATTTTTGCCCCATTACAAAGCTTTCCCTTTGAGAAAGCAAAATACCCGTGTTTTTTCTTTTGTCGATTACAATTGTTTATAACAAATTATTTAAACAAATAACCCAAAATGTCGTAATTTTGCAAAACTGAACGCGGATATCGATTCTACGGGCAAAATAACGACAAAAACCTATGTAACGTTTTTTTTCAGAGTTCAATTTGTTAGTGTAAAATGAGGATAAACAATCGTACTCTGGGAAGAGGGCATTGACCATGCCAAATACCATGCAAAATCTGGCAGAGATATCGAGAAACGAACTACGCCATCCTTTGCATAACCAAAAATAAAAGTACCCGTGTTTTTTCTTTTGTCGATTACAATTGTTTATAACAAATTATTTAAACGAATAACCAAAAATGTCGTAATTTTGCAAAACTGAAACTGAACTGTTCCTGTTTTAGACTAACAAATTGAACTCTGACAAAAAAACAATACATAGGTTTTTATCGTGTTTTTGCCCGTAGAATCGACATCCGCATTCAGTTTTACAAAATAAAGTCATTTTGGATTATTTGTTTAAATAATTTGTTATAAACAATTGTAATCGACAAAAGAAAAAACACGGGTATTTTTTTTTTTCGGTTATGCAAAGGATGGCATAGTTCGTTTCTCGATATCTCTGCCAGATTTTGCATGGTATTTGGCGTGGTGAATGCCCTCTTCCCAGAGTACGACTGTTTATCCTCATTTTACACTAACAAATTGAACCCTGACAAAAAAACGTTACATAGGTTTTTGTCGTTATTTTGCCCGTAGAATCGATATCCGCGGTCAGTTTTGCAAAATTACGACATTTTGGGTTATTTGTTTAAATAATTTGTTATAAACAATTGTAATCGACAAAAGAAGAAACACGGGTATTTTTTTTTTGGTTATGCAAAGGATGGCATAGTTCGTTTCTCGATATCTCTGCCAGGTTTGGCCTGGTTTTTAATGGGTTAATATGTCAGCTACTTGACTGCCTAGAAACCATCTCGTAAGGTTTCATCGTGATTTTTCACCCAAAGGTACAGTGAAATTTCAGAACCCAAAGTTGCCGACGAAAAAGACTGAATTAGGTATAGTTTGCATATGTGGATCTGCGTACTCTCAAAATTCATTACAGTCAATTTTGACCTGATTTTTTCACTGACGAAAAAAGCATTTTGTTGCATTGTACCTGTATGATTGTGGATTCTCCCCCTCAATATCAGTGAATTTTAACTGCAGTTCGATTACCCAATAATTTTGCTTGATACTTCAGTGAGAATCCTTTGGTTTGATATTCTGCAAGTCATTCAGTGGATAATTTTTAATTATCAAAAAAATTGTACCCCATTATCAATTTGACTTTTGATCTAATTATTTCGCAATAGGTGGGGTGAAATTGGCGATCTGACGCGCAAATATGCAATAGAATCGCCATCGAAGTACGTGATGTTCTACCCACACGTCACCTTCCGCTCGAGCCACTTCTTCCACAAAGTGGCCGTGGCAATTTTGCATTTTTTGCCGGCTTTCGTCATCGATATGGTTCTCCGATTCCGGGGTGGCCAACCCAGGTGAGAAAATTTTTATTTTCTGATTTAAACGAACAGATGCCGAAATTGATCGAAATCGGTTCAGGCATTCAAGTGTGAATTCCCTATTTTGAATCATTTTGAAGCACAGCTGAAGAAAAACTCACCTTAGAAATGGGTCTCCAATTCTACTAAATTTTTTTTAAGGTAGTTTATTGAGATTCTTAAGATTAATTGAGATAAACAGTTTATTGATGAACCAGTCGTTGATGATTTTATGCATGAACTGTAATAAATAGCAAACGTATAGATCTACATTCTTTGTGTGTAAAGATGAAAATATTTCGGGGACGTGGTTTCCTCGTATGTGTACAAAATAGTTCAATCGAGACTGTACCACCATATACGTATGAATGTCAAGTACGCGTATAGAGAAAAATTTGAAGAAATATATCTATTGGTAACCCGTCGAGACAACTTTCAAAAACCATCATCAACAGATAGGCCAAAAAGTGAATGTAAAGTTTTTCGTCTCCTCAGACTAATTTGAACTAATACGTCCAATTATCAGATAGAAGTTAATCATATTGAGGAAAAATATCCACAGCACTGCAGTGAAAACAAAAATAGGTTGTTATCGCGATGCGATTGATGGATTCTTCGAAAGAGGAAAAATATATCCAATAGAATTATAGAGGGAGATTTTTTTTTGATAAACTTGGCTGAATATACGATTGTCAAAATTGTAAAATGCGTATTTTTTCAAAATCAATACATTTTATTTTCTGATTTTGATATACATCGCAAAATTTTGAAAAAAAAATCCAATTTCCTAAGACTGCGTGTACCAAGCCATCACACGCAACAATAAGATGATATCTTAGAGGAATCACTCGAATCATTGATTGTTCGCAGTTCTATCGCTCGTAGAAAGTTCCATCATGAATATTTCACGTGGACCAAAAAGAGA
>JAJGQD010000467.1:0-55894 GCA_020882685.1 Aphelinus atriplicis
CTCGCCAACTATAGACCTAGCTGGCCCATCGTTGTTCGGGAGCCTGCTGTGTAGTACAGCCCTCTCAATCTGAAGTCTACCACACTGACTTGCATCCACCAGTGTCCCTCTCAGCCTTCGGAGTCTACCGTTTCGGCTTCCGGTTCGGACTGCGACGATTCCCCCGAGGTTATGGAATCACTGTCGGCTTCGCACGTCTGCTCTAATTTTGCGGCTTCCATCGACGATAGAACGGGTGCCGCCTCGTTTACCCGTTCCTCTGTTCGTTTCCAGTGTTCGGGTTCCCTCCAGTGGCTCCCTCTCTCTTTTGGCACGTCAGGCAATTTCTCCGAATTACATTTGGAGCGCCGCATCCGTAACACGCGAACGGGCTGCCCTGGGTGCTAAAAAGGGACATTAGGATCAATACATCAAAGCAATGCCGCAAGAAACAGCAAATCAAAGAAAAACAATATCGAAGAATCCTGGAAAAAATTCAACAAAGGATTTCAACCGCAGTGCGAGCCTTTAATCGCGCTCTCTACACTCGACACAATAACCAAAAAAAATCGAACAAAAAAAAAAAACAAGGTTGTGGAACACACCAATGTGCTCTCAATCAATAGAAGAAATGTCCAATAAGAAAACCCAACGAAAAAATTGAATTGTTTTCATCAATATGCGCAGGGCGCAACGACTCGCCGATTGCGAGATTCTGTTCGCACGGCGTGCGACAGTCACAGCTGACTTGATGTTCAGCCCAATGCATGCTTCGCACCCGAGGCACTGCGCGACTCAACGAGTATGAGCCGCGGCGCGGTGGAGGGAAGCGACGCTGGTATAGCGCAAGGCGCTGATCGACTCGCACTTGGCGAGTCAACTTGTAGGCGGTGACAGGGCGCGCGGGGGGCGCGAGTCAGCTTGCCTAGTGCGTGCGCAACGGCTCTAGCTGGTTGCGACACGCGCAACGATACCGCGACTCGCCAAATACGAGCCGCGGGAAGAGAGAGGGGCACTCGCCTGCTCGCGGGACAATTCTCCGCGCAACAATGCTGCGGCTCGCCGAATACGAGCCGCGGGCCAAGAGAGGGGCACTCGCCTGCGCGCGGGCCGACTCTCCGCGCAACAGCGAGCCTGCCCGAGGTAGGGCCGGCGGGGAGAAGGGGGAGCGCGCTGAGTCGCGTGACGGCGCGCGCGCTTGTAAACAAAGAAATTGCGCCGCGCGCCAAAATAAATCAAGAACTCACCCGCCGCGATCGATTGTCGCGGCTTTTTCCCTCCCCTGCTCGATCCGCCCGATGATGCATCGGCGCCGAACCTGGGCGTCGAATGAGCGGCTGATCCCCTGAGGCGCCCGATGGCGCGATGACCTGCAGGGGATCGTCTCGATGGCCCACGTGCCGTCGAGTTGCCGCTCTCTTGGTCCGCTGCCGATGTCCCTTGAGCCGCTTGGCTCAACAATTGTTGCTGTGTGCCGGCTGGCTTCAGCAATATGGCCACCGCACGTTTTTTCGCTCTCACCTTGCCCGAAAACTTCATGACACTGACACTCGAACACATCAAGAAAACCACGCTCTTGCGACCAACCACTCCATGCAAGCAATAAAGGCAACGTATTGTAATAATCATTGATCCCTTCCGTAACTTTCTTCATCGGATAAGTATTGAAGTTTGGTCTGACCCAATCGTATTCGACAATCTACAGAAATTGTAGTAGTAGTTGGATAATTTGTTTTATGAAATCAATATCATTTCAGGCATAATACATTTGAATATATACGGGCATCACAGAAAGTATCATCAATCAATCTGAGAGCTGATAAATTCAAGTACGATAAATTAACGACGAATAAATTCGGGCTTGGTGGACTATCCCAAAGTGATATTGCGAGAGAAAAATTCACGCTCCCCGGGCTGGATTTGAACCAGCGATCTCCTGATCTCCGGTCAGTTGCGTTACCAACTACGCCACCGGGAAGACGGCAGCTCTCCACATCCCTGGAGCTTGAGTCCATTTTCTCGCAATATCACCTATATACACGATCAAATTCGATCGCTTGAATCTGTACGATCAAGGTTCGATCGTATTGTTACAGATTCCCATTTTACCCATTTTTCCCTCCACCCTCCCCCCGCCCTCAGCCCAACCTATTGGGCTACTACATCTTTCCACCCGAAGTAGTATTTTACAAATAATTATTTTTTAACGTCTACATATTTCAAACGACGAATAAATTCGGGCTTGGTGGACTATCCCAAAGTGATATTGCGAGAGAAAAATTCCACGCTCCCCGGGCTGGATTTGAACCAGCGACCTCCTGATCTCCGGTCAGTTGTGACCGTTATATATATATATATATATATATATATATATATATATATATATATATATATATATAGGTGATATTGCAGAGAGAATGAATTCATGCTCCAGGGATGTGGAGAGCTGCCGTCTTCCCGGTGGCGTAGTGGATAACGCAACTGACCGGAGATCAGGAGGTCGCTGGTTCAAATCCAGCCCGGGGAACGTGGAATTTTTTTCTCGTAATATCACTTTGGGATAGTCCACCAAGCCCGAATTTATTCGTCGTTTGAAATATGTGGACGTTGAAAAATAATTATTTACGATAAATTAAGTTTTCCATACTTTCATGAGGATCTTTTTCGGTTTTTCACATTTCTGCTCGAGAAATACCCTTTTCACTCTCTGACTCATAACGAAAAATAACTTACACTACTCGCACAAAACTTTGCATACAGAAGCGTTGCTTGTGATTCGAGTGTTTTTTCCAAGGGATTGCTGATTGAAGTGTAAGTACGATTTAACGGTAATTTAAAACTTTCAACGCGTTTTTCTCAATACTGCATTTTTTGAGTTTATGCCGGTGATAACTCGAAAACTAATTATCCGATTGAGCTGAATTTCATAGGATTTCTTTATTATAGTATTACCTATCAGATGAATTAAAAATTATTGTAATATTTTATTATTAAATATGGAAAAAATGTGAGAAAATGGCGGGAAAAAATTGAAAAAATCTGAGTTTTTCGAAAAAGATGCGTCAAAAGTGCAAATTTTTTTTTCCACTTTTTTTGTAATTCATCTACTAACTGTGAATGTTATTATTATAAAATTTTTTAATTTTTCGATTTCCGAGCAAAATTGCAACCAGAAGAGCCGGCACAAGCAAAATAGAAGTACTATTTCAACGCTATCTAACGACCGCCATTTTGTTAAAAAAAATTAAAAAAAAAATATTTATGTATACTACATGGATACACTTATAATTGTAAAAAAGTTTCGATTGATTTGATTAAAAACTACCCTTGAAAAACGATTTTCACAAATGAGTTTTTCTTCTCGTTCTAACTGTATATCCCCCCTTAAGGGGTTACATACACCTCAAAATAAATAATTATTGGACAACAGAAAAAATTAACTATTTTAAAGTTTTTTTCCAAACAAATTTTTTTTCAAGAATCTACACTAATTTGAAACTTTTCCACAAAAAATTTGACCCAAAAGTGCATTGGAATATTTTATATAGCTATATATTTGTATTAACTCTATATCACACTTGTCGTAAGATCCAGAAAGCTGAGGTCCACGTATACCACTTTTGCAAAATAGATTATGTTTCTGACATCAATATTCATATCCGGAACCTCAGTCGCCAAGACCTGATCAATTCTGACCACCCAAGTCTGTAGGCTTATCGAATACAGTAATGAAAAATCAAGACAACAGCTATTTTACTGGTTTGGTCACCCGCTTATGGGGTCAAACTTGATTGGATCTTGGCGACTGAGGTTCCGGATATGAGAATTGATGTCACAAACACAATCCACTTTACAAAAGTTGTATACATCAACCTCAGCTCTTCGGATCTTACAACAAGTACTATCACATATGTCAAAATCACACTATTGAGAAAAACGCATTTTGAAGTTTGATTTTATAAACAAATCACAGTCACTCATGATATCAAATAACTTTACTACTGGAATTGCTCCTTAGTATGCCCCTGCTTGATAGGAATGATCAGACACTCCATGCCTGAGTCTTCTTCTCAGCGTGCGAGCTTGGAGAGTTGATGCCTCCACTCGACTATCCATTACACGAATCCTAGTTTCATTCTTCTTGGCAGAATAGAGACTTGCACTAGTACCAGGAACAATATCTAATGCACTCATCACATCTAGAATAACATTAGCACCATCATTGAAACTTGCCACTGGGGAACTTCTATTGTTTTTCTTCTATGTTGACATAGCTTTCAAAACAAAAAAATGAAATCATGAATAAATTTTTGTCTTCAATATCTATTCAAATAATCATAAATTCAAATAGATACTTACTACTCATGACTCAGCAACATGAACTATTCTCTTTTATGGTTCTATCTTTATTTTGAGAAAATGAGAGGTTAAACCCAAAATAGCCGGTAGTTGATAATCAAAACAAGCTTGAGAGTCAAGGCTATTCCACACTCATGGTTCAGTTTCACACATGAATTTTGAAGGTCTGGTCACATAAAATAATGTCATTCTTACACTAAAAATGGCGGCACATATCGTTTTGACCGAAAATAGTCAAGACTTTGCCGCGGGAAACACAAAACATTGGCACTCGAGTCATTTATTGCGAATTATATTAAATAAATGTTCTAGGCTCATGCTTTGTGATAATTTGAATCATGATTAGCAAAAGGTAGAAAATTTTTTTTCATAGTCTAATATCGATTTTTTTTTATAATTAAGCATTATAAAATTGATGCAAAATATTTTTCTGCAGAGAAAAAAATAAATCAGCGTTGTGGTTGAAAATCATCAGTTTCTGAGGTTTTTGCCTCAAAACATGACTTGAGTTAATCTCGCATAACTTTTGAAGGACGCCGAATTTTTGAAAACGGGTTTCGGCATTCGAAAGAGGAGATCCGAATACATAAAAAACATGAAAAAAATCGATTTTTTTCAACTTTAAGGTGTAAGTAACCCCTTGAAGAAAACTTCCCAAAAACACGTTAGTAACTGTTGCTAGGGAAATAAACAACAGGATTCGCTGAACAACGAACTCGGGCTACAATTTCCCAAAACTGACCTATGTGTGTACCCGTATGTTTATAAAGACGTTGTTGGGATTCCATGTTCTTCGACTCATAAATTACGTAAATAGAGGTCCTGAAGTCCGATTCAAAGCACGATTTTTGCCCCATCACAAAGCTTTTTCTTTGAGAGAGCAAAACATGTTGCTCGTTCAATTGCTGAAAATTCTTCAACTGACAAGGGGACACCACAGTCTCCGGGACCTGTATTTTTACCAAACCTGTTTTAATGTGCTCTATACTACATACGTATAGACCCATTTCAGGGATTTTGACTAATGGGGCCTCCTGTTGGAGTTACGGATACATCAAGTTTCAGAAAATACTGATATCTAGGTTTTTTCACATTTATGACATTGCTCGCTGACTCATCGATTGAGCTTGTCTAAGCTTCTATACGCATTATTCACACTAGAATCATGAATTTTACATGCTCCCCTACTATCGATAGTATTTTCACCCTTCATCATCTAATTTGTCACTAGTTCACATATTATCTGAAATTCAGTAGTATACGATAAATAGATTATTCAGCTATAGCTATCTGAAACTCATCATCAAACAAAAATTTAACCCGGTGTTAAAAAAGATCGAGGAAGAAATGCACAAGCAGGTGCGGGACCTTCTCAACGAAGCTATAGTCGAGCCTTTAAACAGCATCTGGGTGAGCCCCACAGTGATGGTGCGCAAAACCAACGGCGAGTTGCGCATCTGCGTAGATTATCGCAAGCTAGACTCTGTCACATGGACGAGCGCTTACCCCTTGCCACGCATGGACTCGATCCTGTGTAAGCTGCATGTTGCCCGCTACATTACCACCATTGACCTGAAAATGGCGTACCACCAACTAAAGATGTCCGCAAGTGCAAAGCCAATGACGGCGTTTATCGTGCCCGGCATCGGGTGGCCTGTTCACATTCCTGGAGCTTATCGATGGACTCATAGGGCCTTCATTGGAGCACTATGTGTTCGCATACTTCGACGATGTGATCATCACGAAGACCTTCGAGGAGTATCTGGAATGGCTCAATCATATCGTGAAGAAGATATTGGGGGCCGGTCTGGTGATCAACTGGGAGAAAAGCCACTTTTGTATGTCGAAGGTTAAGTACCTTGGGGTGCTTGTGAACCGTGACAGATTCTGACCAGATCCTAAGGAGATTCGACCGATTATGGAGTATCCAGCACCACAGAAACGTAAGGTGCAACAGGGATTTCTAGGTATAGCAAGTTGGTACCGCAAGTTTTTAGACAATGTCGCTACAATCGCCAAAACTCTTATGTGCCTAACGTCGAAGAATGTGCCATATGTATGGGGGAGGAGCAGAAGAAATCCTTCGGCATTTTCATTAGCATGTTGGCGGCGGCACCAATATTGCACAAGCTCTCATACGACCACCAATTTTGCTGCTGCAGACAGACGCCAGCGATACCGGCCTCGGCGCTCACTTGACGCAGGCGATTGACGGAGTGGACCGACTTTTCGAGTTATCGAGCTGCATTCTTAGTTCTGAAGAGTCCAACTATCTCATAAAGTCTCCGACTATCGTATGTGAGTCTCTCGCTGTCGTGTGGGCGATACAGAATTCCCGAGCCTACATAGTAGGCTACAACTCTAAAGTCATCACCGGGCATAATTGTCTCAAATGGTTGCATACTTGCAAGAAACTTACTGGTTGACTAGCACGTTAGACACTAGAGCTACAAGACGATTTTGAGATTGAGTATTGACAAGGATCCGACAACATCGTCCCAGTACGTTCGGATCGTGATCGTTCAGAACGTCGGAAAACGAAGCGACTGGCTATTTACCAGCATTCCTGCTGTACGGCCAAAATTCGATGCCGTGCCAAACTCTGTGTCGTGAAGAAAACAGGCATGCCGCCGAGCAGGAGGCAGACGACGACTAGCTAGCGAACTCCCAACTAGCGAAAACAGAAAACGCGGACGTCCGAAAGGTACAAGAAACAAGGAACTGGAAAGCGAACCACTGGTTATCGAAAGCTGCACGCGAGCGCAGCGCAAATAATCGGGGGAAGTTCATTTAGTCAGTGATTTCGTTGAGTCAACCAAAGACGGAAAGTGGGAAAATAGGCACGGAACTAATGTGATAAAACGAGTCGAGTTGAACGCTAACCGCTATGAAAACTGCCAAGTTGGAATGTGTTTTTTCTTTTCCCCGTTTATTATCAACTGAATTAATTTTAATATTTTGTTCACTCCCAGTTTTTCTAGATAAAATGTAATTCGAGTTAGTTTCTACAATTCTGTATAAGTTATATGATAAGCATTCCCGTGATGCGATAAAGCGCACACGTAACAAACAGAACGCACAAAAATGCGACATAACGAAAACATTATTGCGAATATTGCTCCGATTGTGCACAGATCACCAACCGCTTTGCAGGGTAAGAACCTGTGCAAGAATATTATAAACCTCATGCACCTTACTGCTCACGAAGAGATTCAGATTCAGATTCAGAAAAAATGTAGTAACTGTACATTATGTTGTACAAATTCATAGGTGTTTCAATGGTTACAATTTATGAGTTGTATATTGGTATTGCAGTTTTGTCTGTTTATAAATTGAGATTGGAGATTGAGCGATTGTTGAGTGGAATAAAGTAAGTGAATTTAGAGTGAGGATCTGAAGGACAGGAATGAAAGGGAGTTGATCATGTGTGGAGGAAGTGAGTTCCAGAGATAAGCGAATGATATATGAAATGATTTTTGGAAGGACTGAGTTCGAAAGTTAGGGATGATCAACGGTGGACGATATCCTTCCCTCACAGGTCGAGTAGATATGTTCTCATAGAAGAAATCCAATAGGTACGCAGGTTTTTCAAATTTAAAAAGCTTGAAGAGCATACTAGCTCTAAAATAGTTACGTCTAGATGATGTCATTAGCCATCCTAGTTTCTTCCTGTGAGGGGTGATATGTTCACTTCTTCTTACACCACAGACGTATCTAATTCCAGTACTGACTAGGCGTTGCAGGATAAGATCCAGCTCCGAAGGGGGAGGGAAAACCGCAAAATAAATGTCGTAAATATAGTAGAGATCAATTGCTCAATCATTTTCCCAGAGCACAAATAATGAATAATTTTGATGATCTTTTGGTTTAAATTCAATTGATCAGAATGACCTTTATGAGGGAGCCCAATCTATCGGCACTTTCTTTTATTATGGAGCATGCCTGGGAAAGGGGGGATCACTGGTACTTTGTGCCGTAAGGTTTCCCTTTTCCTAGCAAGCAACAATTACCTATTATAGCGCTGGCGACACACCACCAGCAGAACTGAGCGGCTGACGTACCGAAGGTAAGCGAGAGACAGAGAGATAGAGAGCGCAATATCACCGTCACGCTGCGGCAGGTAAAGTTGTTGCACGGGGACCGGCAGTGGGTGCCGATGTGCGACCGAGCAGTGGTTTGATCACCCTGCGACTTTTTGATGCACTTTTGCCGACCCGTTGACCCGTGAGCCAACAACGACTGCTGCGAGCCCCGACCTATGCGACGTGACGTATCCGGAATTCAGAGTGCTGACACCGACGACGACGACGACTCTTAGGTCCCGCTGTAGGTAGCGGCCCTTAGGTCGCTCTCAAATGGGTCCTGCTTCGGGTTCGAACGGGGCTTACTTTGCCGTTTCTCGCGCGGCACCTGTGACTGCCGCGCTATGATGGTGATGTCGCGTTCTCTGTGTCCCTCTCGCGATTTCTACGATTCAATCACTCGTACCTTTTCGGCTCGTCGGCTGCTGAGCTACGCAGCTGTATGCTTCGCTGGCGCTATGTATAAGACATGATGTTGTTTGCTGGGATAGGAAGCCTCACGGTACAAAGAACCATTGATACCCCCGTCTCAAGCGTACTTTATCACCACGAAAGAAAGCGCCGATAAATTGGGATCTCTTATAAAGGTCATAGTAATCATAGAGATCTTTCCAATTGGATATGGAATGGAGAAAATAGAATGTAATCTCAAATTTGTCATATAATTTGTATCTTTAAAAAGTAAGGAAACAATTGGATTCTGATTTATTCACGCCGTTCATTTGCGGTACTTTCTTTTTCTCTTGGCGATCGGTCGGACCCGTGCGCATAACAGTGACATTGGGATTGACCAGTGATAAATAGGGGAAGCAATGGAAAAAGCGGTCCCATGAATGATAAAATCATGCGACCACGAGTGGAAGATTCGAATTTCGAATTTTTCCCACGATATCATTATTCCATTTTGAAATGCTCATGATATCATTCAATAATTTTTTTAATAATTTTGAAAGACGTGGTCCAGTTTGAAATGTTTCAACCGTGGAATATAAAAGTCATTTCGATGTCCTGTCGATTGGTCAAACCCGCATCGCATCGTTATTTCATAGATTTTTCAACAGTTTTCCAAATGCCCATAAGAATGTAATATAAATTCCAATATAAAATGTAACGTTTCTTATCACGTTTTTAACACTCATGCATCGATTTTCTCGAAAATTTTAATACGGAATATTAATGTGCATGCTATTCGCTTCCGACCTATAATATCTATTGTCATATATGTCGATTTCTCCACTGATTCCCTTTGGTTCGATTATGTCAACAGATTAGTAATTTTTTTGGGGCACCACAGGGATCAGTCCTTGGGCCGCTTCTCTTTTGCATATACATAAATGACCTACGTGACGTACTTGACATTGAGGGCGTTGAGCGTGTGCTTCACGCAGACGACTTACAGATTTATACTCAGGTTCCACTGGACAGGCTCGCTGAGGGCATAGCGTTGCTTGAGAAGGCGGCTGCGGCCGTCTCGGGTTGGGCTGGCGCTGTTTCGCTAGTGCTCAATGCCGGAAAAACTCAAGCCATAGCTTTTGGGTCCTCACATTACATCAATCTTCTGCACAAATAAGCACTCTATGCACCCGGCATTGGGATCGGCGGAGCTCACGTGCCGTTCTCGAGCACGGTTAAGGATCTTGGTGTGGTGCTGGACGAAACCCTATCTTGGCGTCAAAACACCGACGCAATCACAAAGAAGTTTAATCGAACCATGTATAGTTTGCGATTTTTCCGTAAATATACGACCGAGGTCCTACGTAGGCGCTTATCAATGGCTCTGCTGTTCCCTCATCTTGACTACTGTTCTGCGGTATACCTTGACGCACCTCAAGAACAAAAACAAAGAATACAGGTACTGCAAAATTCATGTGTGAGATATGTTTTTGGTGTGAGGAGGGACGAACACATCACTCCTTATAGGGCCAAGCTGGGCTGGTTGCGCACGGATATAAGGAGGCAATATTTCATGGCTGTACTTTTGTACAAGATCCTGCGCATCCGCGAACCGAAATACCTACTGAGCCTCTTCACTAGGTATGTGTCCACTAGGCCCTCCAGGGGTGATGCACCGGAACTCTCGGTTCCCAAAATGAGGAATACTTTCGGACTAAATTCATTCCAGGTGCAAGCAGCAAAAAAAGGTGGAAAGGTGCAAAAAGGTGCAAAGGTGGAACTCCCTTCGGTCCTCGGATAGAAACCTGCCGTCTTTGTCAAGTTTCAAACGTTCCGTAGGAAAGTACTTTTTAGAATTAAATGAATGACCTTAACATCTTTTATAAAGTTCCTTACGATGACCAATTTGTCTGAATCTATGATGACCAGCTGTATAATTATTATACCAATACTGACTCGTCGATCTGTGATAATTAGTTCTACGAATTTTACTATGATTGACAAGGATATGTAAAAAATGTTTTAGTTAAGTGACCGTTATTTTTTAAAAAAAAAAAGAAGACTGATATTTTTGTAAATACGAATTTTGTATAATTCATACAATAAAACATATCTATCTATCTATCTATCTATCTCTCTCTAATCAATACGAAATACAAATTATTGGATCGCGTGCTTTTTTTAAAAGAAAAATACTCGTGTTTTTCTTTCTTTCATTTCCATTGTTCAAACAATAATTATTCAAACGGATTGCACCCATTTGCACGAATTTGAAAAACTAATGGTACCAATCGATTCAAAAAGAAAAGTAAGAATACATGTTTTCTAATCAAATTTGCGACTTTGAGTGCAATTTATTTAAATAATTATTGTTCAAACAATGGCAAAGGAAGAAGATGAAATAGGGGAATTTTTTTTCAAAAAAGCACGCGACCCCGCAATCAGTTCTCATCTCATGGTAATAGCGTAGGCATGGACCGAAGCTACTTTTTCTCGGTTTAACTGGATTCCAATTATTTATAACGTGATTGCCAAAAAATAAGCTTTAAAAAAATGTATTACATTTTTTTTCTTGGTTTTTTTTTTTAAATAGATTGGCACCATTATTTTCTCGAATTTACGACTTTAGTTCCAATTTGTTCAAATAATCATCGAAAATCATGGGTATTTTTTTTAAAAAAGCACGCGATCCGATAATTCGTTTTATGGCATCTCCGCTGGTCTGGCCATGGGCCTTAATGGGTTCATATACTTGTAAATAGTGTCGCGGGCACGAGAGTAATTGTTTACTAGAATGGTTGTTACTTATTTGGTTTGGGGCACGACGGTTGATCACGAACCGGCGAAGCCGTGGTGCGTGGCTTGCCGGGCAGACGCTATAGCGCAACTGGCTAGAATCGGCGCCACGCAGTCTCAAATATTCGACACCGGCGGCCGAGTCCACTGGTCCGATTCGAATCGGACCAATTAAAACGAGGCGCGTGTTTGATCACGCGATGGACAGCGGGCTCGACTACCGGTGGCGAGCGTGCATGAGGACGCGGATTCACCCTATCAATATACAAATACGTAATGATGATGATTTCTCCCGAGACTATCGTTCAGTTAGGGAATCAAATCCAAATCGTACAATGGAAACACCGGCCAATATAAATATAGAATACCGCAACTACATTCCGGATATGGGTCTCTTGACAGCGAGGGAGACAAAAATGGAAAATGGGATTCTGCGACATGCTTGACGCAACATCTTTACTTTTATTAAAAAAGGTTTTCTTGAGGATTTCAATTCTTTTCGAGGAGTATTATACATTATAAAAATGATGATCAATAAAATGTATATGCACTAAGGATTCACACATTAGGGTCAATAATAAGATTCAATAGATATTTTTCCAAAATGCAAATATATGCATGAGCGTTACACAAAAAAAAATATAAGTAATCAGTAGAAATTAATTAATCTATTATCTGAATATAAGACAAGACGTATCAAAATTCATCCCATATTCTTTTATAATTAATTTTACATCGGCAAATGGTGGTTTAGGATGCCGATGACGGTGTGTCGACTGAAGTTTTTTTTGAATAAGGATATATATAACAAAAGTATTTGCATACATCTGCATTGCGTTGCAAATCAGGTCAAAAATCTACACATAAATGCTAACGATAAGAATGATTTCATTCACCTACATATTCGAGAGAACTATTACACGCCGTATATGCGCGAGGAACAGGAAACCGAATTAACGTACATGGACATATCATTCGCTGATTCACTAAGAGTCAACCAAGGTCGGGTAGAGAACACAATACAGGAAGAGGTAATAGAGTCACAAGTGTTGCAAGTAGGAAACAGTGTAAAAGCTTTGACTAACGAGCAAGAACAAATTACAAAGGCTAGCAGTAGTTGGGTACCAGAGTAAATACCGAGCCAAAAGTTGGGCAACATGACCACATTCCTTGAAGCCCATCTCTCGCATGTGGAACTGCCGTGATTTATCGCGACTGGAGACGAACAATTTCACAACGTCAGGCATCTGAAGAAACAGCCTTTCGCATACGACGATAATTTAATATACGTATTATTAGCAGTCAGGATAATGTAAACTGAGGTGCAAGGTGCTCTTCTCAAACGCCGGTTCATTAACCCGAAGGAATTAGATTAGTGAGATCAGTGCTTCGCAATTGGAGATGTTGCACAAACTAATTGCCTCGGTATGAAACTGTTCGGATCAATAGTAAGAGATAAACTCGGCAATGACACGATGCGGTTGGATGTCTGGAATGTTCGGAAAATCTTAAAACATTACTGATCAGAGGTAAAATGAAAACTGTTGGAATGATCAGATATTCGGAAATCTTGAAACCATAAGATTGGGATCACCTAGTACAATAAACTTTTCGAAGGAAAAAAAGTTTCTATAACATTATTTACAAATAACCTCACGTTGCCAGAAGTAGAAGACAGATACAGGTTAATTAAGGACTTCCACTTGTCAGCAATAGAAGGCCATAAAAGCATGAATGAAACTCATAGGATAGAAGCGATGGGATTTTAATGGAAAAACGTGTATGACGATGTCCAGGTTTTAGTCCGAAGCTGTCCCGAATGTCTTTTGTCCTGAACCTACAAAGACGATGTCACAAAAACACAAAGCTCCCATGCCTGTAACAGATACTTCGTCGAGCTCCTTTAAAAAAATATCAATTGATTCTCGTGAACCTTCAAATCAAACTAAAGCAGGAAATTCATATATTCTCACTGTGCAATTTAACTTTAGTAAATTTGGTATTCTTACAGCAGTTCGTCACACAATTGCGTATCAGGTAGTCATAGCTTTGACGGAAAAAGTAATTTGCGATCTCGGGCCACCGGGAGTACTTTGTACGAATAATGGAATCCATTTAGTGAACCATCTATTGCGAGAATTTGCTAGAATATTTACAGTAGAGAAGTATAGAACCACGGCATATTAACCACATTGGCTTATCTAATGGTGCAATCGAAAAAATGTATTAGCACGGGGCTCATCTGTTCGAAAAATTGCTATCTCGGACTTTTCATACACTGTCGCTGAAAATTATTGGGTTCCCTCCGGAAAATGACTCTAAATCGAATGAGACATGTGTGTCAAACTAAAAAGTTTGGCTTCATGTTTTTATTTTCAAAAATGTTGAAAAATCTGCATTTTTTTTTCATATTGAGTTAGTATGAAAATTATCAATCCTAGAGTAAAATGTAAGAGAGAAAAAAGTTTCGTTATTAAATCTTGCATGAGGATTAAGTATTCCGAAACATTAATCTCGAAAATTGTTGTTGCAAAATAGGTACAAAGGGAAACATGACCCCAAAAAATATGCGATTTTCTTTCAAGTTTTCAAATCATACCTACGATAATGACAATTTAATTTAGAGTACCTTATACAGTAATGAAAATACAAAAAAATTTCATTGTGATATCTCTGATAGTTTTCGCAAAATCTATTTTTTAAGTAAAAATTTAAAATTGTAATTCAGTTTTTTACGAGCCCCTCCGAAACCTGCCAAACGACCTTACTTTCAACAATAAATTGAATTATCTCAATAAATATTGAATATTTCGGAACAAAATTTTAACCGTGGTTTCAGTATATAATACTCTACAGTTCCACATTAATATGAGGTCGATATCTTTTTTTTACTATTAAACAATAGCTATTGTGAA
The DNA here is from genome assembly GCA_020882685.1 of Aphelinus atriplicis. Lineage (NCBI taxonomy): Eukaryota > Metazoa > Arthropoda > Insecta > Hymenoptera > Aphelinidae > Aphelinus > Aphelinus atriplicis. Next base: position 14,525 of record JAJGQD010000467.1, read on the forward strand.
ATAGTTGATTTTGGAGAGTTTTTTGCAATTTGCAAGAAAAATATTTAACCGGTTTCGATGCAACTTTTTTCGAAATGTTCATATTGTTAATACCTACAGCTTTTATCTGCAACTTCTTTTAGTCCGACCAATATGTTCTTTGATATAGCAGAAAAACCGTTTTTCATAACATTCAAAGTGCTGCTATAAACAAATGACTGCTAGTCAGCGATACTTTCATAAATATTTATTATTTTCACCACTCCTTCTTTATGAATCGTCAATAGAATTTACCTTCGTACTTTTGTCAAAAAAAATGGTAATGTCTCTGGATTAATCATAAAGACTGGAAAAATGGGGGGGGGGGTATATCATCGGGCGGTCAATAAGAACAGCTGTCATGGTGTAGTTTTCATTAGGACGCGGAGACCTATAGTTCTCACCCTAGTTGCGAATAAAAGCAAGAATTAAAGTGATTCGGCGGCTCGCTTCAGAGGACGTTTTCTCCAGTAAAGCGCAGGACCTCGGCAGTATGGGTTCGCTAAAAGAGATGAACACAACGCCGACATACAGTTTGACCATCGTCACACTGCAGATACTCAGGGTACATGATCCCGTAATAGATCGTGCAGGAGTGAATCTCTGTTATAGCCTCCTTGTAGGCTGTGGACCGGGCGGGAGAGGATGCCGCGGAAGAGCACCCTAGAGAGGCATTGCCATTATCCGCAAATAAGGTTGTGAGCCTGAAAGAATCACCGAACGGGTAATCATTCCGACAAGCTTAGTGAGCTCGGCAAACATGATTTGTCACGGTTTCCAAGGTTAGATCATCAAGTAATATTCAATTGAAAGAGGCAACATTTCCGCAGAAATACCTCCGGGAAGTGGGCGACCGAAGTCAATTTTAAATAAAACCAATCTATCCCAAAATACTTCGCTCGTCTGAGCGTTCAGAATCCGTGATTGAAAAAATTATGCGAAAAGTCTATCTTCCGATATTTACAAAATAGTAGCCCGCCGCTGTAGTATGCTCAGAAGACCATAACTTCGTCAATATTTGGATTTAGGACTTGGATCTAGTACGAATGATTAATTTTAGAAGAATTTTCTAAAGCGTAGGGCGCATCAAGTGCTTCAAGGAACGCTGGATTTTTGGATAAATAATTCAAATCAAAAGTTATAAGTGAAAAACTAATTTATTTGAAGAACGTTAGTGACTATTGTAAATTCGCGGATAGCTAAACCATCCGAGGCCTGTTGCCAGTGGGCCCTCTGTAGCGAGACTGCTTGGCTCGAGCACCGAGCCACTCCTCCGCGGGTCCGAGCTCTCCACAAGCCAAGATGGGCGCCTGCGCAGAGGCGATATTAGCCACATGGCTAGTGTGAATTTTGTCCATTCCGCCCACCATCGTTCGTCGTGACATTTAGCAAACGATCTGAAACAAAAATACTAGGAATTGAAGTACGAAACACAATGTTGAAGTACGAAAAAAAATCTAGATCACTCTGCAACTCGTTGAAAAAACGCGGATGGCCTCAATGAAGTTCCAAACTGAAGAAATCGTCAAGACAGTTGGATTTCAACCAATCAGAAGAATCCAGCTGAGACGTTGTTTTGAGGATGGCACAGCTTTCCAAAAGAACTTCTCAATTGGTTATGGTAAATCCAGGAGAGTGGCTTCCACGTGGCATACAGAATTACTCTGTACAGTAATTCAAAATGAATTAGTAACAATTTATTACCACTTTGTGGAATTTTCAATAACGAATTAAGAATTGAATGAAAATTTTATGTAGAGTTTTAACCAATTCGAGAAAAAAAAACGTAACAATTGGATTTTACAGAATAATGCTTGGAAAAGACTATTGAAGCTACAGTACTTTTAACTCACAAAGAATCAAACAGAGAGAATTTGAGAAAAATAATTTTTAACTGAGACTGGGACATGTAAGCTAAGGCTCAGTGATGTCCGAACTGAATATAATCAGAGCTGCTAGCCGGACTTGGCAACAGTTAACTGACTTATTACCTCAAACGCAACATAAGTCGAAGTGCAGCGCACAAAAACAAACAGTACGCAGACAGCTGTTAAGGTGCCACACTGCTTGGGCTGCAGCTCGAGGAAGCAACAACCGTGGTCGGAGCTCCACAGTACTAGAAGAGTGGGGACAGCTTGCGCACCGGCGCAGCGCGTCTCTCGCAGCTGACCACGCGCGTTGACTGACTCCGAACTCCTCACCGCTCGTCCGATGCCTTCCCCCGCCCCCGCAGCACTCGAGCGGCGCTGCTGATCTACCGCGTGTGCGGCTTGGCGAAATAAAGATGTCTGCTCGAACTGCTCCCGGCGACCGGCCACGTGGCGTGGAATTTTTCACGCAGCGGTTCAGCGAAGAGATTGCCGAACCGAGAAGCACGCGTGTGCGGTATAGCACTAACACACTCTTGAAACTCCAGATTACCAATAATCAATATTGGGAAGTATTCACTGAAGATATTTTTTTCACTTAAAACTCCTGAGAACTTCGTATTATTTATCCGGCTCGATGGACCAATGATTAATTTTAGAAGAATTTTCTAAAGCGTACGGCGCATCGAGTGCTTTAAGGAACGCTGGATTTTTGGATGAATAATTCAAATCAAAAGTTATAAGTGAAAAACTAATTTATTTGAAAAACGTTAGTGACTATTGTAAATTCGCGGATAGCTAAACCATCCGAGGCCTGTTGCCAGTGGGCCCTCTGTAGCGAGACTGCTTGGCTCGAGCACCGAGCCACTCCTCCGCGGGTCCGAGTGCTCTACAAGCCAAGACGGGCGCCTGCGCCTAGGCGATATTAGCCACATGGCTAGTGTGAATTTTGTCCAACGAAAGAATGCGCGTCAGAGGAATTATTAAAGAAACAAGGAGAAAATCCCTGATTTTGTAAAAAAATGCGCAAGAGATATAAAGGCAGAAGCAGAGACTATGCGCTGTCGATGCGAAGGAAGTTAGACGCCGATTGCGGAGACCACTGCGATCAGATCTTTGGAGCAAGGCATGAAGTGTCAAGTTATGACTCCTAGATCAGCGCGGATATGCAAAGTGTCCCATGAGTATGAAGAACAAGGGAACACGGAGCGGGGGGGGGGAATGGCGAACAGAGGGATGAACAAAAGCTGGACGACCGTTTCCGACCTCGCATGTTAGAAGTAAGCGGCCAGGGCAGTCAACAGCATGAATGCTCGAACGACGGTGGCTCTTGGTGCCGAACCAGGAGACCACATACGCAGCAGTTCCCAAATGAGAAGCAGAAAAACGATGGCATGCAAAATGCCACTCTACAAGGATGAAAAAAATCGGGGTTCAAGGGAAAAAATAGATTGCGAGATATAATCTGTCGAGCAGCAAGTGATTTAAACGGTACCTACCACTCCATTCAAATCATCGATAGGAACCCCTACCGTGGGATAGTTGAAACAGGGAGAGATCGTATTACTAAAATTTCAAAACCAATTTGGAAAAGAAAAATAATATTCATGGAGGGTAAAAATCATGAGAAAATAGTGATGATAATAATTGATAAAAGTCTTCTGAGACTGCCTAGGACTTCCCAGTTACGAAGCTAGTGGGTGAAAAACAAGCAAAAGAGAGCATGAATATTGTAGTGCACACCCTCTATAATTCAAATATCGTGTAATTGTCGATCTTTGAGGGCCAGTCAACTAAATATGTGGTGGATTTTGTGATTTTTCCTTTCTGGATTGGTCCTCGAAGATTGACCATTACACAATATTTAAGAGAGAGCATTTATAAGAGAATTTGATCATCAAGTTTGTCAAAATTCACAATATAGATTATACATCTCCTGCTCGTGAAACGTCAGAATTGAGTGGAATCATAAAAGATTGAATCAACTTCGGGAAACGGAAGTACGATCGAATGCGTCGGAATTGCAGTATCAGCTCGCCGCAAACAGATATGCTCGGTACGAGACCGTAGAAGTGATATGATATAGGGAAAAACGTCCGGAGCAAATAAACACATATCTTACTATAATATAAAGAATATGTTTGTATGTTCGCAAAAATCTCAAAAACTAATGAACCAATCGCCTCTAAATTTGGACAGTAGCTTTACTACGTACCCTGAAATGTCATAGGCTATTGAGATCAATCATTAATTAATTAGGAACGTTTCTATGCAAAATGTGGAAATAACATGCGAATCAGTTTTGGCTTCTCTCTTTGGCCACTAGGTGGCAAGACGCTATTTTAGCCGTTCACGCGGCTGAAATGGCCCGGTCTGGCTCATAAGTATAAGGCAATCAGTGGTGAAGTCCAAGAATCATTTTCTTATGAAAAACTTCAAATTGGTCGTCCTAATGTGACTCCCGATATTGTAGCGGTGTAATCGATTGCCTAAATAATCGAACTCGCATACATTTTTCTAAGAAATTAAATTATTATTATCGGCTTAAATATGTCTTAATTTGAAGCTCCGGCTCCTCTCTTTGGCCACTAGGTGCCGAACCGCTGTACGAGCCATTCGCGTGGTTTCTTTTACGCTTAGATTGTTTTTCATACGGGCAGTTGTATATTGGACTCTCTAGGACGGGTGAATCGGAAAACCAACCGCTGCTCGCGGCGGCCATATTTATATGTTTGTTGGGGTAAGTCAGTGGAGTCGCGAGTGGGAGCTTCTTCATCCCCTGCTCGCTAGGGAGCGTACAGGTCCTGCACGCGCGTCGATGCTATTTGCGTTGAAGCCTGTCGCTTCAACTACCGGGCTACTCTTTTGTATCGTATTTCCAAACGTAGTCCGGTTAATTTTTCTGTCTTGTGTAAATCGTTTCTCTACTCGAGTTCGGTCGTTTTTTGTCTTTGTATTCGTACATGCATAGGTGTAACATAATCAATATGTGTTATCATGGTGTGTGTAAATGTTACATTTATGTATTCGTGTGATGAATGTGTTTGTTTTGAATGTCATGAATCCCTATTATAAACATGATTAAACTAATTCTTTTTCGGTTTTTTTATAAGATAAGTTCATTCATTTTTCATTAGTTTTTTGCTCTTTGCTCTTCTTTTAATAATGAAGTAATCGATATTAACCCTATAGGTTGTCGATTGACTGTGTGCTCTCAAAGCCGCTTCTTGGTAGTATGGCCAACTTCTTGGCAGGACTATTGGCTGCTAGGCTTGGTTGGCTTATATCGGGGATGAGAGTTGGCTGCATCACGATTGTGGCTATTCTATTGATGCTCTCCAATTCGTATGCTTTATCTTCATTATATGACTCAATGTCCATGGTTCTTGGCTTTCCTGTAGATCTATTTTTGATTAGTGAAACCCCCCCCCCCCTACGACTGGAATTTTCATATAAGTATTATCAAGATGATTATTATTATTATGATAGTTGTTGTGGATATTGTAACTTTATCTTGCAAGACTATAATTTTTCTGACATTATTATCTTTTCACCTAAACTTTTTGCTCTCTCGATTAAATAACCCATTTTTAGTTGACGTTGTAGCCCTTTACTTTCGAAATTTAATTTCCTTTGTATAATGCTACTGTTAAGTACTTGAGCAAAATACTCTGAATCTGATGCATTCAGTATTGATATGATATTCAAGTTGGAACCATTCAATACGTTAAAAGAAGAGGTGGTTATAATATCTCGTGAATCTGTGAGTTTCACTGTATTCGTTCTGGCAATACATAAAGATAATAGCTTCAGTATTCCTGCGCCCGAGATAGCTAATTTCTTCTCTGATGCTTGTTTGCATGTTAGCAATAGACTCTCTCTACTAATTGTAGAAAAAATCAAGTGTTTGGTTTATTTGTGCGAACCCAGTATGCATTATTCATTTTTATGATTTTGATATTGCAATTTGCGTTATCTATGATTTCCAATCCGGCAGCTAGTCCAATCTCGCAATTCGTTGTCTCGTCGATATTTCGTAATGGTTCAATCTTTTTATGAATGTAATTCTTGTTTAGTCTCTTGCATGTGTTCAATGCGTCTCTAGTTACTGGGAAATATGAATCTTTAGCTCCGTTTAATACAAAAAGTTTGATTTCTTGCCAAACGTGAGCAAAAATGCCCGTTATATTTCCCGAATTCTGATGAATGGGTACTGGAGAGGCTTTGAATAGATAGTAACTTCCATAGTCAAGTAATGGTATTTCTATGCAATATATAATTTTTGAGTTATGAAACAATATTGTTTCTCTGAAATTTCCATTAGTTTTGTTACTGAGTCTGTAGTTCCAGTAAGCGGATATAATGCTCCAGTTACTGTTTCCGTAATTAAATTTGTTATTTGTTGTGGTGATATTAATTTTGGGTGTATCTCTCCTTGAGTTGCGAACGAGATTGTATCGTCTAATATTGTCATTTCTATTTCGTAATGCCATTCTCCGCAAAAAGTTCTACGGCCGCGGTGAATTTTCCTCTCCGAATTATCTCGACTTGTTTTTCCTTCAGTTCATAGATGGATTTTTCGAGCTCGTTTACTATTTTAATATGTTGATGAAAAGTGGCTCATAATTATCTGTTTGATTGGCTGAAAGTTTTGATAATGATTTCATATTATTTACTTCTAATTCGATCAATCCTTTCACTTCTGCTTCTGATTCCTCGTCTAAAGTCCTGAAAAGAAATTTCTCTACTTCTCCGATTACGCTAAACCAAGCTCTTTTCTGTCTTGGGTGTGCATTTAAATCATGATCGTTACTCTAGTTTGCTTGTACAATCGCTCCAGTTCTTGGACACAATCGCAATCTATCGGAAATTTTGAGTGACTGCATAAGTGGTCTAAAGAATGCCAAGCTGCTGTTGATCGGTCGCTTTGTTCAAAAAATGGCTGCAAATCTGGTTTCTAGATCAGTTAATTAATTAATTCTGCCAATAGCCGATTATCCGGGTTCTAGTTCCCCCTGTTCTTCTGTTAGTTTTAGTTCTATATCCTCCGATAATGAATTATCCGATTCGATTCTGACCGAGACCTTATAGATTTTGATCTATTTTTACTATTGGACTATGCCATCTCTTAATTTTTGTGTGCCATCTTCACTTGTGATTTCATTTATGTATTCTATAATCATTGAGAAAAAATTCAAACTTCAAATGGAATAAAAATTTTACTTGTACTTTCGTTTAACTGTGTAGTTTTTCACTAAACTGTGACTCCGATATTGGTTGACTCACAGGGAATTCATATCCCGTTCGACATTTCTTTCTGTATATTCTCTCTTTCTCTGGCTCGGTGTTCCTCCGTCTATTTCTGAATCATCATCTCCATCTGAGTCATTGGTATTGCGTTTTTTCTTCTCCTGTTGGTTCTCCGAACCAGTACTATTAATGAGCCATTCCCTTTTCCCTAATCTTGGGGGTTTTTCTAAGTCACGCTCTTCTCTGTTCCTTGATCTAGTCCTCACTACTGTTATCGTAGTCTAGTTGTTCGCTTCATTTTCCCGTTCTGTTTGTTTCGTAGGTTGTTTTTTCATTTTCTTCCCTGGTTTCACATTTCGCTTAGTGATCTTTGTATTTGATTGGGTGTCTTTCTCGGACTTTATCTCCTTCGCATTATCCTTCAATTCTTCCTTCTCAGGCTTTCCATTTTCTCAGCTGATTAATAAATTTGTGCTCTCGGGAGTTCTGGGTTTTCTTCCCTTCTGTGATTACTGGATTTCTGCTCAAAGCATCTGCATTCGGATTTTTCTTTATATTACTGTAAATTCTTTCCCGTATATGTAATGTTCAAATTCGCCAATTGGCAAGATATAGCTTTCTCAAATTCTCCTTGACTCATACGGCTCCGATCTCATAATTCGATGCATCTGTTGTTATTATGAATGGTTTTGACATGTCTCGTGAAGTAAGCATTGGTTCCTTGCACAAAGATTCTCTAACTTCCTCGTACGCTTTCTGCTCTGCTTCTCCCCAAATCCATTTCTTCCGACGGTTGCTAGAGAAATGAACAACGGATGTTTCTGAAAATCGAACTCAGTTCTCACCTTTCCAAGACTGACTCGTGTGCAGAATTTCAGGACGATCGGACCATTCCTTTGGAAGTTATTGCACGACGAAAAAAAGTCATGAGAACTTATAAAAAACACGCTAGCAACGGTTGATAGAGAAATGAACAATGGATGGAGCTGAACACCAAACTCCGTTCACATCTTCCGGAGACCGATCTGTGTGCAAAATTTCAGTACGATCGGACCATTCCTTCGAAAGTTATTGTACGACGAAAAAAAGTCAGTCTAAAGCTGAATTTCGTATCTCCATAGCAACGGTTGCTAGGAAAATGAACAATGGTTGTTCCAAAATGAATGTCTTATTGATCTTTATCGATCTTCTAAAGGAATGGAAACCCAACGTGCATTGATGATTATTTTTAGAGCTCTTTTCAGAAACAGGTTAGCAACGGTTGCCATTAAAATTAACAACTAATAGTGCTGTTATGGCCCGGCCTGCTCCGCCCCCAATGTTTTTGAATTCTGAGAGCAGGGCAATTTTGCAAAGTGCCCCTTGCACACTCTACCTGAGCTTCACTATGCAGCTCCATTGGTGTGTAGAGACGAGCGTGGGAATGCGCTGAGCAAGCCGCCGACGCAACGGGCGGCAGCTCATATGAAAGCGTAACGTCGGGCTCTGCATTTCGCAGCTGCCATAATTTGTGAGAAGATGGCCATAGGATATCTCTCTATCGGCCCATATAACGCTACCAAGTGGCCAGCAGGCGCTCGGGCGAGTCGAAGAAATGTATGTGTGTATGCTAGGATCATGTTGAATTACAGCTAAGCAGAAAGGCCGCCGAGCCGTGTGAAGAAGCGAGCGCGCTTCTTAGAATAAGATAAAGACGTACGACGCAGCGACCGAGAGAAGTCGCGACACGCGCTGGCCTCCACCTCGCGCCCGCGAATCGCTCATTCGCGGGACTCTTGCATGCATGATATCACGGCGCGATTATAATGGGAGGTGTCCCGCGAGACAACGAGAGAGTGGATCGGAGACAGCGAGCAGAGCAAGTATGTTACATCGGGAATGATTCAGAGTCAGTCGGCACCAACGACGCAAGTGCCAACGCGAGTGACCAGTATGGAGCGCAAGTGCGGCGCAGCTCCACGCCTATCACGCGCTTATCATTATCGTACCGTGATGTAATTCAAATCAATTGTATAGGATATAGAGTTATTTGCAGAGCGTAGAGTTAACCCATTAAGTCCCAGATTGCAGAAATTTTATTGGTACTTTCGAGTTCAAATATTTTGATGAATAAGACGGAAAATTTATTGCAAAATAGTCATTCTTACTATTTTTGGGTATGCTCTACACGATACAATGGTTAGAAAGACTGAAAAAATTGATTTTCAATAAATAATTAACAAATTGAAATAAAAAATGCGATTTTTTGGTGCACTTTTTTTTCAATCCAAAATCAGAGGGAGGAGGAATTTTATTTTCAGTGTCGCAAATATGCAAAAGAGTGCACAAAATATTTGAACTTTCCAAATTCGTTGAGTTTTTTTGACTATGATTTTTTTCAGCAAAATGGTGGCCAAAAAACGGGAATCAATATTTTGGATTTCCATTTTATCAATATTTTAAAGCATTCATTTTGATATTCGATATATTCCTTTGAAATTCCGTATACAGGGGTTTTCAATGTCGCTGATAACGATTCTGACATCAAATTCTCGAAATTCCGTATCCAAGATGGCGGTTTCAAGATGGCGGCTCATGATTTTGTACATTTTTAGTCGGAGAATAGTGAAAATTTGGAATAATGGGTTTTCGGGGGCGCTGATAATAAATCTGACATAAAATTCTCAAAATTCTGGATCCAAGATGGCGGTTTCAAGATGGCGGCTGACGATTTTCCACATTTTTAGTCGGAGAATCGTGTAAATTTGGACTAATGGGTCCTTGGGCGCGCTAATGATAAATCTGACATGGGATTTTCGGAATTCTGTATCCAAGATGGCGGTTTCAAGATGGCGGCTCATGATTTTGTACATTTTTAGTTAGAGGTTCGTGAAAATGTACATTATTTCAAATTTTCACGAATCTCCAACTTAAAATGTACAGAATCATGTCCAAATTTTCACGATTCTCCGACTAAAAATGTGGAAAATCGTCAGCCGCCATCTTGAAACCGCCATCTTGGATCCACAATTTCGAGAATTTGATGTCAGAATCGTTATCAACGACATTGAAAACCCCTGTATACGGAATTTCAAAGGAATATATCGAATATCAAAATGAATGCTTTAAAATATTGATAAAATGGAAATCCAAAATATTGATTCCCGTTTTTTGGCCACCATTTTGCTGAAAAAAATCATAGTCGAAAAAACTCAACGAATTTGGAAAGTTCAAATATTTTGTGCACTCTTTTGCATATATGCGACACTGAAAATAAAATTCCTCCTCCCTCTGATTTTGGATTGAAAAAAAAAGTGCTTCAAAAAATCGCATTTTTTATTTCAATTTGTTAATTATTTATTGAAAATCAATTTTTTCAGTCTTTCTAACCATTGTATCGTGTAGAGCATACCCGAAAATAGTAGGAATGACTATTTTGCAATGAACTTTCCGTCTTATTCATCAAAATATTTGAGCTCGAAAGTACCAATAAAATTTCTGCTATCTGGGACTTAATGGGTTAAGCTGATCGAGCGCAATCGGTCAAAGTATACTTAGATGTTTCAAGTTCAATAAAGATATAAATTCAGTGCAATTGCGAATCGCTGGTTATTATTATTTGCACATCTTGTACCTGACAACGGCCAAGCGCGCTAACGACTTCTCGGCTGCCATGCTGCCAGTATACGGACGAGGAAGACCAGGCGCCGGACGAAAGGATTATAAGTAAGTGGCCGAGCGGTCATTTACAACCGCCTCCATTCGACAATTCCCAGTAGTCGGAACCGAACAGGAGTATCCATACCAAACATAGGGGTTGTTGCCCAACCGGCCCTCTAAATAAGGTCGGGCTATTACAGTGCTAAACTCCGAACTCGATTTACATCTTCAGGAGACCAACCTGTATGCACAATTTCAGGATGATCGGACCATTCCTTCGAGAGTTATTGTATGCTAAAACAAAAAGTGGTCTCACACGAACGTACACACATACAGACATTTTTGGATTTCCATGTTTTTCGACCCGTAGATCACGAAAATCGATGTCCCGAAGTCCGATTCGATGGGTCAATTTTCACCACATTACAAAGCTTTTTCGTTGAGAAAGCGGAAAAACTATGGTATGGGAACATATATACGATTACTCGTCGAAACCCAGGTATCATACAGTCTCCACAAAGATCGGTTGTCTTTCCCACATCTCTCACAGTGGGGATCGTGCCGTGAAAACGTATCATACTACGTATCTCAGAGTTAGTCACACCATAGTGATAGTATTCTTTTCCAGCACGAAAGAATAAACGTCCTCTCTCATCTATGAATCCTGCGTTGGTTATTTTAATCTGAAACTATCATTACAATATTCATATTACGTTTTGGCTCAGTATAACTGCTTGGTGTAGAAAACATGATACCCATTTCCGCATGCGCATTTTTGCAATTACGTAATTGATATGGCTCAAAGTAAGCTTTTGAACCCCGTTGCATGGTAAAAACAAATTCAATAAGATGACGGAATGCATTTAGCTTTTATCTGCTCTATACATTATCCACTTAATATACCACCGATACTAATCTCATTTGAGAAAATAGGTAGTAATAGGGTTTATACATCCCCAAAAATGAAGTTTTGGGGAGAAATTTTATAATCAATTTATCAATTTGGTGGCCTAAGAAAATATGTATAGTATCGAAATTGATATATGTGGAGTATGCATTAGAAATAGCTCTTGAATAAAATAAACATCATTACATGTAGTGGAAAACCCTTGTTCAATAAATTTCTGCTGTCTAAGATATTCGATTCAAATTCACGAAGGAAAGAACTAATCAATAATACTTTTTCAGGAAGATACAGAAAATTCTTTGAGACTGTGATAATGAATCCACCTTTTGGTACAAAACATAATCCAGGAATGGATATAAAATTCTTAGAAATTGCATCCAAATTATCTAAAGATGTGATTTACTCTCTCCACAAGAGCTCCACAAGATCTTACATACTTCAGAAAGGGAAACAGCTTGGATTGCGTGGTGAAGTACTTGCCGAGTTGAAATATGATCTACCTCAAACGTATCGATTTCATAACAAAACATCAGTGGACGTAAATGTTGACTTTATAAGATTCTCTGTAAATAAACCTATGAAAATTTGATCGCTTTCTCAAGTCTTTACCTTCTATCGTGTCTCATTATCTCCGTGATAGACTTTTATTTCAAGATGAACAAACATTTCCATGAAATCCGTTGCTGACTGCATTAACAGTATGCATTCTCAAAAAGGCTTCGTGTGATAACAATTGCTGTAGAGAAATGAAAATTCTGTGTCTTTTGCCACTGACCAATAGTCCTAGAACTAATTTTTCAAACTACCTAGCAACGGAGCTAGAGATATCAACAACAATTGCAATGAAAAATACAAAGAATGGGACGTGTGACCTCAAAAGTACTGTAAGTGAACTTTAAATCAATATTTCATTCCCTGGGCAACGGTGGATAGGAAAGTGAATAATGGTTTCTTTCTGAAGAAACGAAGCTTTTGTGTCGTTTGCTACCGACAAATATACTTCAATCTGATGTTCTCCTTCCCGTAGTCACGGTCATTAGAGTCGTAAATAGTTCTTGCGATAGATATCAACAACAGTTGATACGGGTAATATCTCGCTGATTTTCGTCAATCCTCGTGAGTATTTAGGTCTCAAAAAACATTCACGTGGAATAATAGGAAACTTTTCCGAAATAATTCAACGCTTGCTACAGAAATTAACAACGGATTCAGCTGAAAATTGAAATCGGACTACATCTTCCCACTAACTACATGTGTGCAAAATTTCAATGACTTTCGATAACAGTCAATATTTCCCAAAGAAATAGTAAAAATAACTAAGCTGTGTATCGTGCAAATATCAAAGACAATTCGCTCCCAGCACTTTTAGTGAAAAGTCGAAGTTACCACGAATTGAGCTGATTTTCGCTCTAAGTCCATTATTTAGCGAAATAATCGCATTTTAAGTTTTACAGTTGCCCCGTGGTAAGACCTGGCTTGATATCAGTTTCTCCGTCGATCCTACGATTAGCTAACACTCAATATATTGTAAGAAACCCGTATATCAAAGACAGTTCCCTGCATTTTAAGTGAGAAGTCGAAGTTATTGCGAATTGAGCTTATTTTCGCGTCTGATGCTCGTTCGGGTTTTAGTTGGAAAAATGGACTCCACTAAACGACACGTTCCTTCCAACGAAAAACATTAAAGAGTTGGAGATTAATCGAACATATATGATCACTATGATCCAGAAGATTGGTATAATGTATGAGAGGATAGTTTAACTATCAATGGAGAGTCCCAAGTATTTGTACCAACTAGAGTATCAGGAAAGTTTGTGACGTGGCATTTTGCCCGTCACAAGGATATTCCCCATCAGGGAGAATTCCCGGGGCTCAGCCGCCTGAAGTTGGCGCTGAGTCCGCGCACGTGCGATCGATCGCCGTATCGACCGCGATCGAGCGCGCGCGCCGCCGGCGTGGAGCGACTTGTTGCGCAATCACGCCGGCAGTTGGATTTCCCGCGTGGCCTGGATAGCACGGATTCGACCGTGCCTGTCCCCTGGAGTTCGCCCCAGGTCTCCACGCGCCTCCACTCGCCCGAGCCCGCGTGCTTCGGCCGTGCGGCACCTTTTTCGTCATCACCGGCAGCAGCCTCGGCAGCCACCGGTGAGCCTCCTGACTCCGCGCCGGTCGTCGTCGGGTACCCCGGGACGCCGCCAGCAGAGGCCCGCCGTCGTCGCCGCTTCCAGCTCCGGCTCGGCAGGTAGGAGGTTGAGTGTTGTGTGAGTGTGTGTGACCCGCGAGCTTGCCCGCGTCCGCGCCGCGCTTGCGTCCTCGCGGTTGTTGTAGCCCTTCGGGGAATTATACATTGTTCGCGCCTCTCAGCGGAGAGTGTCCCACGGTGTGTGGCTCGACACCACCGTTGGGGATTTTGTATTGTGTTTTGAGTAAATAAAGCTTCGGTACTCAAACTCCCCCGATCACGCGTAATCATTGCGGTTGTGGCGCGATTCCCCTCGTCCCAAGTGCCCCCCTGGAAAAAGAGCCTCAGCCGGGCTATCCAGGATCGTCCGGGTCGTGGTTCGACACGACCCCGAGCATCCTCCCCCTTCCGCCTACCACTCGACTCGACGGGCGCCGTCCTCACGGCGGCTGGCGCGCGAGTACACTCGCAAAGTCCGTCGAGCCGAGAACGCGTGAACGTGAACCCCCGTGTATCCAGGTCGCCCGGTACGCGGGGGCCACCTCACAAATGGCGCCATCAACGCGGTAGGTCGGGTCGAGAAATTCGCTCGCCGTTCGAAATCGCGTGATCGTTTTGTGTGACTTTGGAATTCCAAAGTCTTGCTCTCGCCAATGTTTACATTGGCCGAGGTGACTGTGTCCCTCGAATCGATCGAATTCAAAATAATCTCGACCTCGGTCGGATTAGATTGATTCATCGAACCCAACATTACTCAGGAAATTATAGCTTGAAATAATATTCCACGAGGGGAATATGTCGAGCAAAATAAATTTCTCATGTGTACGCGCTGTAGAATAGCCGTATGCGATGTAGGAATAGGGGGCGGTCGTACAACGGAACGGGAGGAGTGGTGAGAGAGAAAACGCCAGAAGAACTCTTTCAAACAACACTTTACTAAATTATCACTAACTTATACACCATGCGCGGGTCGCGGACACGGAAGGAAAAATATACTCTTGCGCTGCGGATGCGAAAAGAAGATGAGAAAATAAATTCGCCGACACAGCACAACGAAATCGATGCGCTCTGCTGTGTGGCTCGGGCGAGAGTGACTCAAGCGATGCGGTCGCGAACAGCCGCGTGTAATGAAAATACGCGAGTCAGGCGAGCGACGGACGCTCAGGCAATCGGCGCGAACATACCGCCCGCCATGTGACGCACGAATGAAGTTACATTAAAATTAAATGAAAAACTAAAATTTGGACATATCAATTCACATTAATTCGACTTTAACAATACATGGTTCGAAAAATAAGTTTTGCGCAAAATAGGTGAATTTCATATAAACTGACAAAATTAAAAGTTACTTGTAAATCACGTAAATATACAACGTAATGCGAATAGGATTATGCGTGTGATAACGAAATAATTAGCGTCGAACAAGATTCTAACTAAGAAATAAAAACTACTGAATATAATACAATTACTTGAAAAGTCGCGAAATGAACTTCTAACTGACTCGATATAATTCAATTAGCGCAAAATTGAGAGCGCGAGACACGCTCATAACCGAATTCACAACCATTTCGGCACAATGGCCACTTTTGGAGGATGTCAGGATGCCGCTGGTGAGGACGAACGGTCTGAACCGCCCGCCATGAAGTCTTGATGATGATTTTCAGCTAGCTCATTGACCGGCAACAAAATCAGTTTGTTGACTGGCCTCTTGAAGACGCTGGAGCCTGATTTGATGGTGACGACTCTGCAGAGACCATCCGCACCTGGATGGAGCTCGGTGATCCGAGCCAGTGGCCACTTGGACGCAGGCAGCAATTCGTCCTTGAATAGCACGAGGTCCCCAATTTTGAATTCACGATTCGGATGTAGCCATTTGGACCTCTGCTGCAGCTGATTCAAGCACTCTCGTTTCCAACGAGTCCAGAAGTGGTTTCTCATTAGGTTGAGCTGATGCCACCTAGAGCGAATTGTACAATTCTCATTAGTTTCATGAAATGGTTGAGGGTGAGAAACGAGAGCCGCACCAATCAGAAAATGACCAGGTGTCAACGCGACTAGGTCCGATTCATGAGTACTAATACTACTTAGAGGGCGTGAATTGAGACAGGCCTCGATCATTGCAGCGACAGTGGAAAATTCTTCAAAAGTGAGCCTGCTGTCTCCGATGACACGCCGAAGGTGCTTTTTAAACGAGCACACATTCGCTTCCCAGAGGCCGCCAAAGTTTGGAGCACGAGGAGGAATAAACGACCACTTAACCTGATCACGGGCCAATCTCTCCGAAATCTCCTGGCTAACACAAGACGTTTGGTCAAACAGTCGACGCAAC
Organism: Aphelinus atriplicis; assembly: GCA_020882685.1. Taxonomy (NCBI): domain Eukaryota; kingdom Metazoa; phylum Arthropoda; class Insecta; order Hymenoptera; family Aphelinidae; genus Aphelinus; species Aphelinus atriplicis. The sequence continues at coordinate 30,718 of JAJGQD010000467.1, forward strand.
TCAGAGTCTGCTCCTTGAAAGGTAGTGCCATTGTCGGAGTACATAGTGTGGGGCAGTCCACGTCTCGCGGTGAAGCGATTGAATGCTGCCAAGAAAGCGGCCGACGAAAGGTCGGAAACAACTTCAATGTGAACTGCTTTCACCACCATGCACACGAAGATTGCGACATATGACTTTGTGACCTTTGAACCACGTCCAGGAGAGAATTTCAGACCGAAGGGTCCCGCATAGTCCACACCGGTGTACGTAAATGGACTAGCCGGTCGAATGCGTACAGCTGGTAAAGTGCCCATTTGCTGCTGCATTGTAACACTCTTATCCCGCACGCAAGTTGTGCATTTACGCACGACTGATCGGATGAAGTTTCGCCCTCTAACTATCCATACTTGTCTGGCCAGCTGACTTTGGACCAATGAAGGACCACCATGAAGCGTGTCAAGATGAGCACGACGAATCAGCAGCTCGACGATGTGATGGTTTGCTGGGACGATAATTGGGTGCTTCTCCTCTTCCGTGAAGAAAGAGTTATGCAGACGGCCACCAACTCTTAGTACACCTGATGGATCTAAGAATGGCGCTAGGCGCCGAATGGAGCTTGTTTGATAAAGTTGTTTACTGCCTGTGAGAGACTGGATTTCTCGGGAAAAAATGATCCTTTGCAGCCCCTTGAACATCAGGGTTCTGCCTGCAGCCAATTCCTCGACTGATAGCCATGAATCTCTGCGCCCATCGAGTGTTGTTTTTGCTCTCATACGCCAACGATGGATAAGCGCCAAAATGCGAATGATTTTCTCGATGGAGGAGTGGCGAGCACACCACTGCTCGAATTCTGAAAGGGTTTGAAACACAAAAACGTGAGCCTCCTTGGATCTCGCTTCGAGGTCTGTGTGAAACTTCTCGGGTGTAGTGGGCCACTCGGATTGCGGTCGCAGCAGCCAGTTGGGACCTGATCACCATAGGCGACTCTCCTTCAGCTGAGTCGGCGAGACTCCTCTCGAGGCAAGGTCGGCTGGGTTGTCTGCCGAAGGCACATGCCTCCACACTGCTGCAGGAACGGCAGAAGTAATTTTGCTTACTCGATTTGCGATAAATGCCTTCCAGCGTGAAGAGTGCGTCTGTAGCCAAGCGAGAACTATTTTCGAATCCGACCAACAATGAATCTGCGTTGGGGTGCGGTCAATAGCCTCCAACACGTATGAAACTAAGCGACTCAGAAGATGGGCTCCACACAGCTCGAGACGAGGTAAACTAACTGCCTTCACTGGAGCAACTTTTGATTTCGTTGTGATAAATTTTGATGATATTTGTCCTTGATTGTAGACAACGATGAAGATGACCGCTGCGTACGCTCGTTCGGAGGCATCGCAGAAGCCGTGAATGTGCCACTCAGATCCGCTGAAAGTACCAATCCATCGCGGAATTTCAATCCATTCGAGGTCCAATAATTGATTTCGAAAAACAACCAAAGCCTCAGCAACCTCTGATGGTACCGGCTCGTCCCAACCAATCTTCAACAGCCACAGATTTTGTAACAGAATTTTGGCTCGAATCGTGACTGCAGAAACGAAGCCGATTGGATCGAACAACCTGGAGATCTCCGACAGAATAGAGCGTTTTGAGATACACTCCTTAGAATCAGGCTCTGAAATACGGAAAAAGAAGCAATCCTTTGTGGTATTCCAACGCAGACCGAGTGTAGAAATTTCTTCTTGCTCGTGGGCAACCTTGGTCACGTGTGAACCATCGTCTTGTCGCACGCTCTGTAGAATTTCAGAGTGATTTGCAGCCCACTTTCCTACTTCCATGCCTGCAGACGCCAGGATGTTTACGACCTGGGCAAGAGTAGACTGCACCTTAGCCACCGTGTCTTCACCGACGTAGAAGTCGTCAGCGTAACGGCTCTTTCGCAACACCTCAGCTCCACGTGGGTAGGTCTCCTGCTCGTCGTCGGCAAGCTGCAGCATCGCCGCGTTGCTCTGAAAGGGAGCACATCCCTCGCCGTAAGAAACTGTAACCAAACGAAAATGCTGCAGCGGTGCAGCTGACGAAGCCCTCCATACGACCCGTTGCCAATCTTGATCAGCTGGGTCAATCAGAAACTGGCGGAACATCTTGACGACGTCGCATGAGAAAACAAATTGAAAGAACGACCAACGGAGAATAATAATTAACATGTCCTCTTGAAGCTTCGGGCCCACGTGGAGAAAAGAATTCAAAGACTGGCCGTTAGAATAATGCTGAGACGCATTGAATACAACTGGGATTTTGCCGCTGTCTTTCCTGAATACGGGATGATGCGGAATGTAACAAACATGCTCGGCGTTTACCTCTTGGTCCGGGACTACCTTCATGTGTTTCAGCTGGATATATTCGTTCATAAAGTCCGCGTATGCCTTGGCAAGCTCTGGTTGGCGCTCGAACTTCTTTAGATGCCTCGTCATACAGGCAGTGGCAGGTTTGAGTGTATCGGGCAGAACAGGAAGCTGACGGAAAGGCAGCCTTAAGATGAAACGGCCTTCCTTGTTTCGATAGTGTGTTTTCTTGAAATGGGCGTAGCAAGCCTTTTCTTCAGGGCTCATGCTCGGTGCTTTTGGGACTTCCTCCAACTCCCAGAATTTTGTCAGGGTTTCATTCAACTGGGCCGCCTCAGTATGTGTTACGGTGTGCAGAACCTTTGCCGATCTTGTTGCCGATTGGGTCCCTTCAGCGCCGAGGATGATCCATCCAAAGATCGATTGCAGGGCGACAGGTTGATTTGACGAACCTCTGCGGATGCGATCTAGTAAGACCGCCGAGAAAATGGCAGAGCCCAACAGGCAATCGATGCGTCCAGGTGCAGCGAAATCGGGATCAGCAAGCTTGATGTTGTCCAGATGCTTACAGCTGCTTATGTCGATCTTTTTTCGTGGCAATGATGACGTCAGCTTGGGCAGTATATGTGGTGAAAACTCGAGGGCAAACTCTGGATGCGAGTCCGATCTGAGCACGACATTTGCTTGTCGTTTTGCCACTGTGACCCTGGTATCACCGAGTCCTGAACAAGACAACTCAGCTTTATTCGAGGGTAGCTGCAACATCTGTGCAGCGTGAGATGTTATGAAGGATTCCTCAGAGCAGCTGTCGAGAAGTGCTCGGAGTTTGACGCGCCTTCCAACTGGGCTTTCTAACGTGACGCAGGCAGTGGACAATATTACCGAATTTCCAGAGGTCGTAGCCAATGCCCGCGCATCGCAGGAGACCATCATGGTCGTAGCTCCTGAACAGTGGGCTCGGTCATGATTCTCAGTGTCAGAAGGTTGGTGATCTTGGTGAATCTTGGTGTGATGCTTAGCACCGCAGACGAAGCAGCGCTTTTTTGACGTACAAGCTTCCAATTTGTGTAGGTTGAGGCAATTTAAGCACAGTTTGTGTGAATCGATGTATGCCTTTCTCCTGTCTAGCGGCAGATTCGCAAACTTGAAGCAGTATGCGAGAAAATGAGAACCCTCGCAGAAGGAGCACTGGGTTGGTGGCCGCGTCTTGTCACGTTTGTCCGTTTTTGTGGTGGTTAGCACTTGGGCTTTCTTTGGTGGCTTGTCAGCTTGTTTGTTGTTGGGCTGACATGATGACTTGGACTTTTCTTGACCATTGTGATCCGTCTTTGCGTCGACAAGTTCCAAGGAGCGGACACGGTCCTGCAGAAACTTCTTCAGCTGATCGAACTTGGGGAAATCTCCAAGCCTCTCCCTCTCGATGGTTTTGACCCAATCCATACGTGTCCTCGGAGGCAGCTTACTCTCCAGGAAGTGGATCAGGATATCGTCCCACTGCTCGATTGGTCGTCCCAACTCTCGAAAGTTGTTGATGGCCTCGTTTGTGGTGTTCAGAAGTTGGTTGATGTGGCTTGCTGACTCTCTCGTTGAAGAAGGCATGGAGATGAGTGTCTTCATATGCAGCGAGAACCTGAGGGGCTTATTGTCATACCTCTCGCATAACGTGATCCATGCTGATTGAAAGTTGGCAGCGACGACTTTGATGCCATGTAGCGTGTCAGCAGCCTCACCCTCCAGCGCGTTCAGCAGACGCTGAAATTTGATAACGTCAGGCATTGTGCTATCATCGAACACAAGGGACACAAATTTCTCTTTAAAAGACTCCCAGTCTCGTTGAGAGCCGTTGAACGTGGGGAGTTTGACCGATTCGAGAGCGTTCTGTGTTGACAATACCGGAGCTCCACCTGTATTCGCGTTGGTTCTTGGTGGGGGGGCGACGTGTGTCAGTCGTCTTCGCAGTTCTCCAGACATCCATGATTTTGTGGTGAGGTAGTAATTTTGGCAGGCGCCAAACACCTTGTTGGTGAAGTACGAGGTGGTCTTCAGTTGCTCAGCATACCGTTGGAGAAACCTGTCTCTTGTGAGAAACTTCCGCCAGTAGTTATCCAGCAGGTCAATCCGCACCTCGAAATCCTGTGCACTGAACTGCTCGGTTCCTCCAGTTTGTGGTATGGCTGCGAGAGATTCAATATTGTTAATTGTGGCTTTCTGCTCTTTGAGTACGCCCTCAAGCTCTACTGAGTCCATAATCAATCAAATGGATAAAATGAAATGGTATGAGTGTTGACGCACTCGAGCGACCGATTTTGAAATCGAAGAAGGATGGAGGGTTACACAAATGCGATGACAGGTGTGTTGAGTGACAGATTGTTTCTAGATATGTGACTCCATTCATGGGCGAAAATGCCGGGAATCAGAAAATATGCATTGACGAACGTGTCAAGCATCAGAAATTACTAGAAACTGTATGAGTGATTGACAAAAATCGCCCAATATTGCGTGAGATGACCTCATGCATAACACTCAAGACGACACAGAAAATAAATAAAAACAAATAAACTTCTCGCCAATGTTGAGTCCGAGCTGAAATTGCGCAGAGTTGTAGCTAGGGCAGATTGATTAGCGTGTAAGCGAAAGTGCAAGTGGGCAGAGTGTGCAAGTTAAAGGGAGTCAGCTGTTCACCTTGTTTACGTTGGGCATGTGTATGCGTGAGTGATGCGCTGCTACTGCCGCGGCTGAGTGCGATGTTGCTGGCCGCGCCCTCAGTAGGTGCGCTCAGGCGGCTTGTATTGAAGGTGGGCGCGGCGCCCTCACTGGCGGCGGCGAGAGGCTCGAGGTGAAGACCGCTGTTGAACGAAAGTGAGTCCCCACCATGTAGCATGAGTCGGCGTTTCAGCGCGACGCCATCTTGACCATCACTGCCGGCCTTGAATTCGCTGACGATGATGTGCAAGCTCCGCTTGGGTAGCCTGATGCCCACACGCTTGATGCCCGCTGGATGGCCGTTTAATGCTCCTCCCGACACTTGTTCGGTGATATGCACTGCACCTCATTGATTCGCTTATGCACGCCGTGCCGCGCCGCGCATGTCTGTTGCGAGAGTCGGGCGCTCCTCTCCGCGGAGCACCACCTCCTCGTTCGTACGTCCGGCTCGAAGTACCAAAAATGTACGCGCTGTAGAATAGCCGTATGCGATGTAGGAATAGGGGGCGGTCGTACAACGGAACGGGAGGAGTGGTGAGAGAGAAAACGCCAGAAGAACTCTTTCAAACAACACTTTACTAAATTATCACTAACTTATACACCATGCGCGGGTCGCGGACACGGAAGGAAAAATATACTCTTGCGCTGCGGATACGAAAAGAAGATGAGAAAATAAATTCGCCGACACAGCACAACGAAATCGATGCGCTCTGCTGTGTGGCTCGGGCGAGAGTGACTCAAGCGGTGCGGTCGCGAATAGCCGCGTGTAATGAAAATACGCGAATCAGGCGAGCGACGGACGTTCAGGCAATCGGCGCGAACATCGTGAGTTGGGGTAATATAATTTTTTCTTTGTCTTCACTTAAAACTAATTTGGCCATTCTAACTTTTTTTTCTCTCTTGGTGTTGGAAATAATTCCAATAATTTAAAATTATATAATTTTTTTTTTGATATCTTTGTTGTTTGGGCTCTCCAAAAATGTTTGGAGTAGCATAATAAAATAAGTTATAAACAATTATTTTTAGTTACCACACTAAAAATGACATACATAATCGCCTCACAATCATATCACTCTAGAATAAGTCCATGAATTAGTTTTAAGTACCCCCACAATAATACTAACTAGGAGAGGTTGTCATCTTCGGGTGCTCAATCTTGACCGAACTGCCAGAACTTGTTCCTGGGTATATTATGAGATACCCGGTGCAGCCATTCAGTCTAACGCTCCCAATAACTTGACTTATGGCTCTATGCGAGCCTGGCTAGAACACTATTTTCACCATTATTGGCACGAAAAATCTATTTTGGTTTTCCACTCCTTCCACAGCATATCTATCTTCACGCGTCACTTCATATACCCTGAAAACACTGGAAACAACATAATCCATGTGATTAAGATTGATCCACACCACTATGATTTATTAAGAGTACCCAAAAGTGATTAAAATAACCAAAAAAATGACAATATGCCATTGTGACGTATTTCTTTCACTGCTCTGTACTTTCTCTGTTCTCACTAAACACCACATCACATTTTATTCTAAAATATATACAGAAGGAGTAAATTACGTATATACTCAACGAATCTTATTTTCATGTCTTACTCACATCGAATAAAACATCAAATATATGGAAAAATCAACGATAATCGACTTTTCACTCTGTGCTTGGATACTGAAGCAATAACAACATGTACCCAAGCACAAAGACAACAAATGTAGTATCATTGGACGACAATTCAGTAGCAGAATTGATTTTCACTCATGAAAACTTCCATTCTGAGCATGTGTCGACCAATATCATACTATAACCAATTATATCAAAAATCAACTACTCACAGTTTTCTCCTCGCTCAAATAGAATTTCTGGCTCTGTTCAGCTTACCTGGAACACAGAAATTATCACAAAGCAACATATTACAAAAAATATATGAAGAAAGGCAAAGGTTAAGTTGACTTATCTGAATTTCCTTGCGTCTAGATGAAATTCATCTCCATCAGCTGCACATGATGAAGCTCCAAACCTGCTGGAGAACACTGTGACGGAAATTTATCTATATAAATTTTCATTACCATTACTCAAACTGTTGTGAGTAAGCAATGTGTACCTGATGAGTACACATCACATGTCTAACTAAACATGGTGTTTACAAACGACGCTTATGGTAACCTGTAGCGCAGTACCTGTGTTACCGACTCCGCCCTGCAGGTTACCATAGGCGTCGTTTGTGAACACAGTCAGTTAGACATGTGATGTGTACTCAGGTAGACATGCACTATTTTTACTCACAACAGTTTGAGTAATTATGAGAAAAGTTTCCAGATCAATTCGCGTCACAGTATTCTCCAGCAAGTTTGAAGCTTCATCGAGTGCAGCAGCTGATGGAGATGAATTTCATCTAGACGCAAGGAAATTCAGATAAGTCAACTTAACCTTTGCCTTTCTTCATATATTTTTTGTAATATGTTGCTTTGTGATAATTTCTGTGTTCCAGGTAAGCTGAACAGAGCCAGAAATTCTATTGGAGCGAGGAGAAAACTGTGAGTAGTTGATTTTTGATATAATTGGTTATAGTATGATATTGGTCGACACATGCTCAGAATGGAAGTTTTCATGAGTGAAAATCAATTCTGCTACTGAATTGTCGTCCAATGATACTACATTTGTTGTCTTTGTGCTTGGGTACATGTTGTTATTGCTTCAGTATCCAAGCACAGAGTGAAAAGTCGATTATCGTTGATTTTTCCATATATTTGATGTTTTATTCGATGTGAGTAAGACATGAAAATAAGATTCGTTGAGTATATACGTAATTTACTCCTTCTGTATATATTTTAGAATAAAATGTGATGTGGTGTTTAGTGAGAACAGAGAAAGTACAGAGCAGTGAAAGAAATACGTCACAATGACATATTGTCATTTTTTTGGTTATTTTAATCACTTTTGGGTACTCTTAATAAATCATAGTGGTGTGGATCAATCTTAATCACATGGATTATGTTGTTTCCAGTGTTTTCAGGGTATATGAAGTGATGCGTGAAAATAGATATGCTGTGGAAGGAGTGGAAAACCAAAATAGATTTTTCGTGCCAATAATGGTGAAAATAGTGTTCTAGCCAGGCTCGCATAGAGCCATAAGTCAAGTTATTGGGAGCGTTAGACTGAATGGCTGCACCAGGTATCTCATAATATACCCAGGAACAAGTCCTGGCAGTTCGGTCAAGATTGGGCACCCGAAGATGACAACCTCTCCTAGTTAGAAGTAAATATCCATGAGACGCTTGTTGAATTCCACTTGTTGCCAACAAATATAATCCTAATAACACCTTGGGATGTGGTACGCCAATCACTTGGGGAAAAGAGTATGCGTTAGCTGAAAATCATTAATGCTGCAATGCACTCAATGCATGCGTGTTGACGTGTGAAGCCAATAATCATAAGTAAGTGCGTGGCCAGGGTATTGTACCTGTACCAATATCACAGTGTTTGGCAATCGGCTTTCCTCAATGTAAAGGCAAAGTAGAGATAAAATTTGAATATAAATAACTTGAAAGCTTTACTTTGTGCTCGATAATCAACATTCCTATAATTAAAAATCCAATTCAAATCCATAATAGATACATAAGTTGTGCTTAATATAAAATCATAAGTTTGTCAAGTGCCAGAGACAATTTGATTATAAATAACTTGAAAACATTATTTTGTGCTCGATAGTCAATTTGTAATACTTAAAATCAAATTAAAATCAATAATAGATATACAAATTCTGCTTTATATACAATTACAAGTTTGTCGAGTGCCACTTTTGCTAGTAAAATTCAATTCCAATAATATCTTGGGAAAATAACATGTGCACAGGAAAAGAATAGCGGGTATGCTAAGCTAATCAGTGTCAATGTACTGATATTGTTGGCGAGTGAAGCCAAGAATTAAAAGCTGTGGCTCCTGCTATCCACAGGCTGCTATCCACATGCGTACCCACTCTGGCAGTGGCAACTTCCCTATACACTAAGCACAAACAACACTTGGCGACCAACACATGTGCTGATACTTGGAGATAATTCCTTGTTCCCCATCAATTGAAAAGGTACACAGAGCACAATTGAACACTTTGCAGGCATATTCCTGTACGTTGGGCACTGAAAGTAGGTTTCACTATTGTGAAACATGAAAATAATTCCCAACATCAGTTTTCCACCCAGGAAAATCCCAAAAATGCTTGGATCGGGGTAAATAATTTTTCATGAGATTCGCAAAAATCCAAGGAATCCGCAGATATAACGCTGGACCGTCCAAAAGCGTTTTTGAATTTGCTGCGAAGCTCCCAAGATTGCCTGGTATCAGCCGGTATACGCGCGAGGGTTATGTAATAGCCACGCGGCCACGTGGGGACTGGGGAGTATATATAGATATACACTCGGCGCATATATAGTCCACTTTCTGAGAGACTGCCTCGACGCTCGTAGACCTGTAGGGGTACACTCCTGGTTACCCCTCGCGGCGCATGCGTGACAAGCGGTCGAAGCTTCCGAGCCAGCGAAGGCAGCGTTCAGCGGCAGTTACGCTCGAGCTCACCGAGCGAGCGGTCAGCCTGTACAACAGGCGAGAACTGTTAGACTCTGTATATTAATAAACCCTCTTTCCACTGAGTTACAGAGTAGGTTCATTTCCCCAGCCAAGTGGTTTGTGGAAACCACCCACTGCAATTCCCACAGACCCTTTACAGCTATAGTGTAGAAAGACCTTTACACTCGCATAAAGCTTCTTTTCCACTACTAGAATAGATTTAAGTTTCAAATAATCATTTTCTCTCATTTATTATAAAATTAAGAGCACTTCATAGCATTATTTTGAGATTGTTTTTTTTTTCCTGTTATTTTAATAGTAACATTTACACATGAACTACTGTGTAGTACTATTCGAGACTGGATTTTTTTTTTACTCTTATAGTAATTACTGATACACCTTACATTATACTAGTATAATAATATTTTGAGAATCTTTTTTTTGAGTATTTGCAACTGGGTTCTGCAAGGTGCAAAGTAATTTACAGTGATTTAGAATATTCCTATTAACATTAAAATTCAATTTTGAATAATTTTGCATATATTAGCAATAATAATATTTCCTCTGAAATTTTGTTTTTTTTTACCAATAAAGTCAAGAGATCTTGTGGCAGCTTGAACCACAGCTGCGGGTGCAAATAAATAATTGCATTCAATTGGGACTTATATCACATTTCCCACAACAATTTTCTTTTCTTACTCTTTTCGTTTTTCTTATTAGAAGTATACTCGATTACTGTTTCGCTTTAGTTTTTTTCCCTCACTTCACGATTATTTATCTTTTGATAATAGATGAATCTCAAGGAATAACTTGGGGAAAATATAGTATTTTCAGCTAAAATTTAACAGAAAATGAGTAATTGATTGAAAATAAAATACGAATGTTATCCAAAAGGCATACAGCAAATAAGATTTTGGGTGAATAAATAATCACCAATATACGTGGAGCATTCCAAATAATGAATTTTTTTTTGTTCTCTTCTTTCTTCAATTCTCAGTACTAACTTCTTCGAGTATTATTAAAATTAATTACGTAAATACTTTTGCTTTTGGTTCAATTGATTTTTGCGCTATACCAAATAGGAGAGAATTCTAAATAAATTTTTTTTCTTTCTCTATATTCATGGTTTTGTCTACGGGGACCACGTTAAAAGTCAATTAACGTGATAGTCAGTCCATTGTCAATTGTATTTATTATCCCAAGTTTCTCCTTGGATTTGAACGAAATTAAGAATTCTTTTTCCTTTCTAGTCTTTCTCTTCTATTTTCGATTTTGTCCTCCGTTCACCCCCAATTTTTTTTTGGGAAATAAAATAGCCCATATAAGAAAGATAACTCGATCATCCCAACGAATCACCAGTTGCGACATGGCGCCAGACGAGAGCGCACTGAGACAAGTGGCCGCGGCCGAACGCGAATTGAGAAATTCACTGCGACAAGTACAGGCGCGCGAATTATTAGCACAGCTACAGCAGCATGGGCTCAGCGATGAAGGTGATATCAATACACTGAAGGACGGGTGGACCAGATTCTTGCTTCGGCAAAAGTTTGGTTCCGATACACGAGAGTGGAACCCACAGGTCGATGAGATTCGGCCAGACGGGGCGAATGTGATAGACCACAACACTCAGAATTTGCCCCCCACAAGGGCAACTTTGCCACAAGGACCGCAATCTCTTGCACGTCCGCAAACACCGTCATCGCCTAGAAGGCAAGGGCCGACATCAGCCATACTCAACCAACAGCAACCACAGTATATGAGCATGAACACAGCAGGCTCAGTTCATCAACCACTGGACTTCCCACTCTCAAATTCGGTGATCTTGCACAGAAGTATCACGAATGTGGAATTTCAGTTGGCCCAACAACTGCGAAGCATGACTCTGGCACAGCTCCCACAATTTGTGGGCGAGATTAATTTGAACACGATGGGAACGAGTGCCACTCTGAAGGATAGGTACGTGCGTTTTTTCCTTCGCCAACAGTTTGGGCCAGAGTACGTTGCATGGGATCCAGTTATTGACGAATTGAACTGGCCGGCAGCGCCGGTACAGCAGGAAGAACCGCCATACCAGTTCACAAACACAGTCCAGGCCCCGAACGAAAACGTCCAACAGTTCGATGGGTCAGGAGAGGAACAAATGGACTTGACGCCAACTATTGCAAGATTGTTCCAGTCGGCGACAGCCACACTGCCCGTAACGGAGGCAAATGTGCGAGCCCACACAAACGCACATTGGGCAACACACAACCCACCGCCGCCCGGAGCAGCAAGCTCGACACCCGCCCCTGTACGGCAACAACGCTATGGGGAGCATCCCAACAGACTGCACGTTCGACAAGCAGCAACAACTCAACGGTTCGTTAGCTTTCACCCGCAAGTTCGAGAGCAAATGCCACCACCAGTATATTATGACTCGCTGAGCAATAATTACAACGATTCCACCCCATATGTGGAAGACAATTACGTCGACCGCCAAGTCCCATGGGAGGGCTTGGAACAGCCAACATATACTATCCCACAGTGTAACCCAGTGGTCCAAAATATTCGTGCACCAATGCCACAATACCAACCAGCACTTTCTGGGCCTATTTACCATAGTGTGGTTCGGCCACAAGTGGCTCCAACCCCGAAACTTTGCCACGCAACAAGCCCCGTTGCGTGACTTAAGGGAGGGGGGGTATCAGGCTGCGCCTGATTGTACGTGCCGACAGACGAGTCCACAGATGGTGCGAACCTCGAGATTCGCGGCGCCCACACATGGAGGATCGTTAAACGGCAGTAAAACCACGAGATACCTGGACACGTTCAAGAAGTGGGGCCTGAAGTTCGAAAACAAACCTTGGGAAGACCCGGAGGACTTCTTGGACAAACTCGAGGACTGTGTCACAGCGGCGGACATGACGTTTGACGAGGCATTGCGAGCGCTTCCAGCCGCGTTCGATGGAGTGACGGCTATGTGGTTTCGCAAGCATCGATCCATGTTCCGAGATTGGGATGACTTTCTCAAAGCGTTTCCGCCGCGTATATGGATGCGAGGATATCCAGGCAAAGCTACATACCGAAGCTCGAGCCCGCACGCAAGGCGACGACGAGCCGGTCAGTACCTTCCTGACCAAACTTCAGCTGATTTTTGATCGGATGGAAGATCCCCTTCCGACCAAACAACAGTTGGATATTGCCTATGACAATCTCCTACCAGCACTCAACGACAGGTTCACGAGAAACCAGTTTGCCTCGTTTGATGAGTTGTTGGATCTGGCCAAGCAGGAGGAGTCTCGAATTAGGAGGCGGAAAATGTTCCGAGCTCCGCCACCTTCGAAATTTTCGGTGTTAAGAGGGGCAGCGTATGTGCCGACACAGAAACCGCGCCATTTCCAAGCCGCGGCTGTGGAGGAAAACGCGGAAGAGGAGCACGAGCCAAGGGCGCAAGAAGAAGAGGCAGACTTCAAGAAGCTGTACGAAGAAGCCCGAGAAGAACTGGCTGCTCTAAATCATCGTGGTGCTAAGATTTCTCAAAAAGCCCCGTACCAGAGGCGTGAGGATCAGCACGGAGAGCGATCGCAGAATCGTGCCCCCTCGAACCCACCGAAGCCTGGTGGCAACTCCCCAAGCGCCAGCAAAGCCCCCAAAATACCAAAGGGCCGTCAGAACGAGGCCAACAAGGAACCACAAAAACCAAGTGGCCCAAGGAAGACTGATCCAAACGATTTGTGCTTTAACTGTGGCCAACGGGGTCATTGGTTCCACGCTTGCCCAGATCCCCTTGGAACGTTCTGCTACTCCTGTGGGTACTGGAACGTCAAAACCCCCGACTGTCCTCGCTGCATTAAGCGCAAGGCGGGAAACGAGAGGCGGGACTCCCAGTAGGGGCAGGAAGTCCAAAGGCCACTGACGCCCCGACCAAGTCCAAATATAAGATTGGACAACCCACCACTCTTGAGTCAAGAAAGCTGATACAGAGTCTGGAAGCGAGCGCCCAGGAATCGCGGCGACTGATCAACGCGATGCAGGAGCGCATTCAAGGAACAGCTATTTCCGTCTCGTCAGCGAAAGCCCCCGACCTTACCCCAGAGAGCCCCAATGGCTCAGCCGTTAACCCTGAAGCGGAACCAAAAGCGACTGTACCACCCGATCCCCCTAAGCCCGAATTATCCGCCAGCGGACCATCGGCGGACGTACGTCTTTTTGACTAGAAAATAAATTAGTTGAAAATCGTTTTTACTCTTGATTCAACATGTTGATTTTTTCAGTCTAAAAGTATCGATTTTAATGGAAAATTGTTATCGTTGGCAATAGCTTGAAATTTACAAGAGAAAATAATAGAATATTTTGAAAGTTTTAGAAAATGTTCATAAAATTTGCATCCGATAACGCCGGGAGAGACGTAGTTTTCTTGAGCTTTGCAATGTCTGCAATTACCCAAGAAAAATTTGTGAAAAAAGTTTAAAAGTATCATATTTGGCGTAAAGTCATCTGAACTTCTATATACTGTGTTTAGGATTCAAAACAATGTAATTAAAAATCACTATATATGGGGTTTATTGATAAAAACTCCGAATTTTTAACTAAAAATACTTCTCTTCAAATTGGATTTCTATATTGGAATTAGATATGGATTGAGCCTAAACTTCAAGATACATAATGTATCTGATTTTTTTTTATCTCCTAGTGACCAAAATCGCGGCTTGTAAGGAAAAGAATCCTAATAATTTTTAGGCATTATTTGCTCGGAAATATGGTGAGGTTTTAGGAAAATTCTATTGGATGAGAAGTCGTTTGAATAATAAAAAAATACGCGCGGCATTTCTTTAGAATTCGTTATGAGACGTCTTTAAAATTTTTCCGGTTCTCAAAAATTCATGAATCCTTCCAAAATAAAAATAATTTGAGTGTAGTTTTTACCTAATTCAATCATCTGTTTGTCCTATACAAATTTTCATTTGAACAAAAAACGTAAAAACATGGAAACATAATATAAGAATGGAAAAATTTCCAAACGAAGGAAACGTTTCGAAAATTTCTAAAATCAATTTCGGGCGTATTTTTTTACATGATTTTAATGATAATACATTTCATAAATTTTTCTCTAAAACCCATCATTCTGTAGAAAAAAATTCCTAAGTTTTTCTGATTCATTTAATTTTAGAAGAAAATATTATGAATTAGAGGATTAACTAAGAAGTTACCTGATCTATTGTGACGTGGCATTTTGCTCGTCACAAGGATATTCTCCATCAGGGAGAATTCCCGGGGCTCAGCCGCCTGAAGTTGGCGCTGAGTCCGCGCACGTGCGATCGATCACCGTATCGACCGCGATCGAGCGCGCGCGCCGCCGGCGTGGAGTGACTTGTTGCGCAACCACGCCGGCAGTTGAATTTCCCGCGTGGCCTGGACAGCACGAACTCGACCTTGCCTGTTCCCTGGAGTTCGCCCCAGGTCTCCACGCGCCTCCACTCACCCGTGCCCGCGTGCTTCGGCCGTGCGGCACCTTTTTGTGTCATCACCGGCAGCAGCCTCGGCAGCCACCGGTGAGCCTCCTGACTCCGCGCCGGTCGTCGTCGGGTACCCCGGGACGCCACCAGCAGAGGCCCGCCATCGTCGCCGCTTCAGCTCCGGCTCGGCAGGTAAGAGGTTGAGTGTTTTGTGTGAGTGTGCGTGACCCGCGCGCTTGCCCGCGATCGCGTTCGTACCCGCGTCCGTGTCGCGCTCGCGTCCTCGCGACTATCTGTAGCCCTTCGGGGAAGTATCCATTGTTCGCGCCTCTCAGCGGAGAGTATCCCACGGTGTGTGGCTCGACACCACCGTTGGGGTTTTTGTATTATATTTTACTAAATAAAGCTTCGGTGCTTAAACTCCCCCGATCACGCGTAATTATTACGGTTGTGGCGCGATTTCCCTCGTCCCAAGTGCCCCCCTGGAAAGAGAGCCTCAGCCGGGCTATCCAGGATTGTCCGGGTCGTGATTCGACACGACCCCGAGCATCCTCCCCCTTCCGCCCACCACTTGACTCAACGGGCGCCGTCCTCACGGCGGCTGGCGCGCGAGTCCACTCGCAAAGTCCGTCGAGCCGAGAAAGCGTGAACGTGAACCCCGTGTATCCAGGTCGCCCCGGTACGCTGGGGCCACCTCACACTATTTTCCCATCTTTTTTTTGTCTGTTGACTGACATCATGTGTTTGGTGATCTGCATGAACATATTTCTTATATCGTTTCCTAGCTGGTTGAATTTCCTCATCTTTGGAAGTAATGCTTGACAATGAACCAGAATCAATACTTTTTTGATTATCGCTACAATCACTTGGAGAATCCATGATAATGAAAAGTTGTAGAACTTTTGAATAACACGTGTCGTCTATTAGATTAAAAAGTTATATGGATACGTGATTCCCTGAAATACGATTAGAAATTATGTGGATGAGATAGATATGATCTATATTCCGATTTGAATTATATATGCTCCAACAGAAAGACTTACCATCATAACAAAATTTACCTGTAATCAACTCATATTTACATCATATTTACATCCAGTATAATTACTTTGTAAACAACGAATAAATTCGGGCTTGGTGGACTATCCCAAGATGATATTGCGAGAAAAAAATTCCACGCTCCCCGGGCTGGATTTGAACCAGCGTCCTCCTGATCTCCGGTCAGTTGCGATATCCACTACGCCACCGGGAAGACGGCAGCTCTCCACATCCCTGGAGCGTGAATTCATTCTCCCGCAATATCACCTATATACACGATCAAATTCGATCGCTTGAATCTGTACGATCAAGGTCCGATCGTATTGTTACAGATTCCCTTTTTACCTATTCCCCCTCCACCCTCCCCCCTTACCCAACCCAACCTATTCGGCTACTACATCTTTTCACCCGAAGTAGTATTTTACAAATAATTATTTTTTAACGTCCACATGTTTCAAACGACGAATAAATTCGGGCTTGGTGGACCATTCCAAGACGATATTGCGAGAAAAAAATTCCACGCTCCCCGGGCTGGATTTGAACCAGCGTCCTCCTGATCTCCGGTCAGTTGCGATATCCACTACGCCACCGGGAAGACGGCAGCTCTCCACATCCCTGGAGCATGAATTCATTGTCCCGCAATATCACCGCAGATCAGGAGGACGCTGGTTCAAATCCAGCCCGGGGAGCGTGGAATTTTTTTCTCGCAATATCATCTTGGGATAGTCCACCAAGCCCGAATTTATTCGTCGTTTGAAACATGTGGACGTTAAAAAAATAATTACTTTGTGAACATATGTAAACATCTGAGCGCGGCCTTGCAGTATTGTTTCTTCTTTACATCCAGTGGTTATCATACGCAGTATTTTTTCGGTATACTAGTATAATTCCGTCATAATTATATCATCCAATAAATTATTAGAAAATGAAATTAGATATATATTTTAATGCTCATTCCAGATCCTTGAGCCAAACGATTGTTCATCTCTCCATTTATTCTTTCAATTTTCACTCATATAGTCACTGATCTCGGTGACTTCACGTCGACCAATCAGATCGAGAGTGTTTCTGTTAGGGAAGGTCATTAGTTGTTCAACAATCTCGACCAAACTACCCAATACATCCTGTTCTATACTCCTTCTGAATAAGAAGTTAATGACAATCACGGAGTAAGAGAGAATTAATCTTCGATTTTATACAGCAGAGAACAAGGAAAATTCCCTCCGATAAATTTCTCTTCACTGTCGAATTGGTGAGTTACGTGTACAATTTATATTTATATATGCATAATTTGTGCATATATGCACTATTATTCTTTCAAATGTAAGTGTTAATGAAACCAATTTTCTCTAGATTATCAGCACGTGGGCTCTCAAATTATGGCATTTGCACATGTCAAATTTCTAGAAGGGCCAAAACGGGGCTTGAAAAAAAAAATTTTTATTTCAAAGATTGAGCCAAATCTCGAAAACTTGAATTATGATTCATTCAAAAAATACACTGCTGAATGGGAAGGGCAAGGACAAATGCGTAATTCTTTCGACTGCAGGTAAGATTCTAAAATCTGTCACTGGCTCATGCCCATTAATAATGATAATAATTATTAATAACAAAAGGGGACACGAGAGAGTGCAATCTCGCCCGGTGCTGATGCTGGGCGAGTTCTCAGAGTCGTGTTTCGGGAATATAATTGGTGAATCGGGGCCACAGAAACGCACACACGTAAAAGAATGGTGCTTTATTGCAATGTTGGGGTACAAGTAATGGGGTAACGCGGCGCGGTCGATTGAGAGAGAGAGAGAGAGAGAGAGAGCAGCACGTGGAAACCAACCTTGTCGTTGCTCGCGGTATGGGAGCTGGCGGCGTAGAAAGCCGGCATGGCGATGTCGGCGCTCGGAGAAAAGCCGGCGCTCGGAAGCCGGGGAAGCTGTCGCTGAGCACGTGGGCCTCGGCTCGGCCGTAGCGTGAAAGAGCTGCTCGGGGTGTCGGCGCTGACACCGGACACGGGGCACGCGTGCACAAGCACTCGCACAGCACGTAGCACAAGGCACCGAAAGTCGCGAAAGGATCAAGGGCCGAATTGCTGCTCTCGCGCTCGCGCTTGGGCACACACTGCCCGCTTCCGCCCGGCACCTGTAGCTGCCGCGGCGCTGCGGTGATGTCGCGCTGCTGTTGTCTCTCTCTCGCGCTCTCTCTGTCTCTCTCTTACCTTGTATGTCGGCCGCTATACAAATAGGGATGTTTGCTGGGAAAGGGAGACCTCACGGTACAAAGTACCCGTGACAAATCTCATATATATATTTATTTATTTATTTACATTTATACAACATTTGACAAATGTATTTTTTATTTTGCAGAGACTGAACAAATCTTAGATGAACAAATTATAAATGTGACAAAACGTGTACGATCATTACGATCTCATCTATTGCAGACTGCGACTGAGAGTGAAGATGATATACCAGAAAAAAATCTAATTCGTCTGCAGCTGAAGTTAGTAAGTGTACAAGCGATCTAGGAAAATAGTCTGCAGAGAAGGAGAATAATAATTCTTGTTCGAAATCAATAGTTGCTGGTAGTGGAACCAAACCAGATAAGGTGAACATCCTTATACAATATTTTCCCATTCATACTTATATATAATTTCTTAAATATAATATTTTTCTAGGCAAGAAGGTTGAAAAGTTTTTGTAGCCTATTGAATATGAATGTAAATACGCTGTCAAATATAGTTCATGAGGATGAGAAAATTGATGAGAATAGTATTGACAAGAATCCATCATTTGAATTGGTTGATACAGATAGCATTCTGAATAGAGCACATGATCCATCACTCATGATTGAACAGCATCAACAATCTCCTTCAACATCTACAACTCCCAGAAAAAATGTAAATGAGCAAATTTGACTTAACACTACTAAGAACTGAGTTTGATGTAGACTACTTTTGCGAATTGGATTATGTTTCTGACATCAATATCTATCTTCAGAACTTTCTGAATTTCATTCACTCTACTATGTAAATCACTCACTATTGCCCACCTGCTTGATACAAATAATCGACTGCTCCATGTCTAAGTCTTGTTCAGTCTACGAGGCTTAAAATGTTAATGCGTGTGCTTGACTGTCACATGCATAGAACCTGGTTTGGTCCTTGTTGGCAGAATGAAGACTGGTGTTCTTACCATGAGAAACTATCTAGCGTAACCACTTTATCTATATAACTCATTTAGCACAATTATTTCACAATTACACTGGATTGATTATAATTTCAAGCACTCATAATCACCGCACAAGTGTACTTGTGATTGAAGATGTAGTGTTCAAGTTTATCTTCTCACATGTATTCCTCCTCACTATATACTTAACTTTTACACTTCTTACCGGATATTCGTTGCATATACTATCCTGCAAGGGGCATAAATAATTCACCATGTCCTCAGCATCTCGAGCTTTGAAAACTCGTGTTGAAAAATGGAAATATGTTTTATGATTCTTTCAAAATGGTATCCGGAATAAACAATTTTACTCAAAATTTTTCAAACACTGTAACTAGTTGAATAGTGTTGGCAAAAAAAGTTATAGAATTCAAAAGCTTTTAGAATTCACCAAGGAATACTTATAAATTTTTTCAGATTTCCTCAAGACATTTTTGAAATTTTGTTACTGCAAATTTTAGGAAAATTTTTGAAAATTCTGAAAAAATTCTATGTTTATTTCAATATCAACGAAAACAAAAGAATTTTCTTCCAAATTTTTTGAAAGTTTTTGAAAATTTTCCAAACATTTGCATAAAACAATTTTGAAAATCTTGTCTTCAAAATATTCTGAGTGAATTCTAAGAGCTCTGGCATATATGTGATTATACACTAGCGTATCATCATTCTAGCGTAACCGTAGTTTCTCTGTACTGGACAGAGCTAAAAAGTCGATTTACGGGTGAAAAAATAGCAAAAAATTAGAAAGAAAATACTGTATAGTTCCGAACGAGGACATGTGAAAAGAGTACGTTAGCGTAATAAATATGGATTGGAATTGCTTGCAATCGATTGGATTTCATAGATCACAAAGTAATCTCAATCAAAAAAAATCGTAGACAAAAAATGGGTTAAGATCCTAAATACTGGGTTTCAGTGTATTTCGTTTTTTGGTTGGGATTGATTGGAACTAATTGGATTTGATTGAAACGTATTCAATTCGATCGAAATTCAATTATAATCTATGAAATTTAATCGATTTCGATCAATTCGAATCCATGATTTCCAGAAGCAAATAATTCGATTCTCTGGTGAATATTTTTTCAACTATGGGATTATGTATTTTATAGAAAACTTCAAAGTAATCTGCAGAAACAGAGAAATCAACAATTCACGATAGTGATCGTATAAAAAAGATAAATAAGCTGCAAGCCGAATTCAAAGCGAAAGATAAAGAAATTATCAAATTGAAGAAAAAGAATGTCACTGAGGAAACAGCTAAAAGAAACCGAATCTCTAAATATTCAATTACGAAAGGACGTAATTGATAAGTTCAACGATAAACAAAGTGAGTAATACTTCATTTTTATTCATTTTATTTATTAGTTTTCATTTGTTGGTAATTTGAACTTAAACCATTCAAATTGAATAGTCTAAATCATAAAACACTCGATGAGTTTTATTATATACTAATCAACTTTATAGTAAATTCGTCTGACAGGAGACCGCTAGGGATTCGGGGCTCCGATCTCGTTGAAACTTTTTGGTTTTAATTTTATATTTGAAGTATAATATATGCAGACATGCAGGCTATTATTCCAATTTTTTGGAGATATTGTCATGTTTTTATGCTAAGAGATTTCAAATATATGTATAGGCATTCAATGAATAAAATTAGCAATGATCGGTTGATATTTTTAAAGATTGTTTGAAAGGTCAATCTTTGAGGGCCAATCCAGAGTAAAGTGGAAGAGGATTTTGATCTAACGAATGTTCAATATTTTTTACCGTTAATACTATATCATCCTTTGTAAAGTTTTCTTTAACATTATAATTGGGTCCTAATGATACTATCTCAAGGACATTCTCTGGTATATTCACATCCCACACAGCATGGAATATTCCAGTGGAATATTTCGGAAGATTCCTCTGGAATATTCCAGTGGAAGATTTTTGGAAGATTTCTGGAATATTTCAATGTAGCGTTCAAAAACCAAACTATGAATCATTCAGAGGAATATTCCAGAAATCTTCCAGAAATCTTCCACTAAAATATTCCATCGGAATCGTCCAAAATATTCCATTGGAATATTTCAGAAAGATTTTTTTGTAAGATTTTGGGAGTTAAAAGCTGCATTGAAATATTCTAAAAATCTTCCACTGGAAGATTCCGTGGCAATTTCTGGAATCTTCCTGGAAGATTTCTTTGGAAGGTTTCTAAATGTCCGGGGGCACGTTGAAATATTCCAGAAATCTTCCACTGGAAGATTCCGTGGAATATTTCTGGAAGCTTTCTGGAAAATTTTTTTGGAAGGTTTCTAAATGTCCGAGATCGCGTTGGAATATTCCAGACATCTTCCACAAAAAGATTCCGTGGAATATTTCTGGAAGCTTTCTGGAAAATTTCTTTGGAAGGTTTCTGAGTGTCCGAGATCGCGTTGGAATATTTCAGAAATCTTCCACTGGAAGGTTCCGTGAAATATTTCTGGAAGCTTTTTGGGAGATTTCTTTGGAAGGTTTTGTAACGGTCGAAACGCATAAGTATGTACGGATGAGTACGTTTACAAATAGGAGTAAGACTCGTCATATCCGAGTTGGTCGTGGGGTAAAGTACGAGCTTTATGATCTCGCGGACCGGGTTCGATTCCCGCTCAAGGCGAATATTTTTTTTCTGGAGGAAATAAAATTTCCTAGGTTATCGACTGAAATAAAATAGATCAAATCGGAAAGGGAAGCGAAAAAGTCAAAAGAGGGCGCGATAATCGAAAAATAAAGTACGAAATTCGAGATTCGAATTGACCGCGAAAAGATTATTCATTGGAAGGGAAAGGGAATGGACCATGGAAGGAGGTGACGCGCAGAACGAGTCCTGCGCAATAGAGATGGTGGGAGATGACGCCGAATATCCCTTCCATCTTTCAATGGGTATAAATAGGGCTCCCGGAGAGGACTCGGGCACTTGATCCAGAACTACAATCGAGAGAAGACATCAGAGGAAGTCCAACGTCAGCTTAAACACGAGGCAAGGTATAAGGGTAACATAACCTCCTTACAATATCCTAATCCTTGAGAGACTTCCATCACCGTAGTAGTTGATTGTCGGGGTGGCCCGCGATCAATGAACAAGTGACTCTCTCATTCCATCATTCGGAGTATAAGTCCCGGGGACTTAGTTCGAAATGAATGATGGAAGCTTACTCATCCCATTGAACGCGATACTTAGAATTACGCAACAAAAAATATCAGAGTAGATGTTAGTCAGGGTGTCCTGCTAAGATTGAAACGATAGCGGCATGGCCAACTAGAGTAGGAGACATAGATCTCCGTTTGAAAAGGTTGAAGATAATTCTAAGTTGAGTAAGCGACTAACAAATGGTGTATTGAATTCCTGACTAACTTTGAACGTTTAAATTGTTGGAAAAACCTATCCCGTAGAATGTCTTAGAACTAACACGAACGAGAAAACAATGAGAAATGGATGACATGGATTCTGAGAAACGTGGGAAAACCAAATGAATCTATTTATCTTTATGTATCGGATGAACAGAGTAGATTGCGAAAACTTCATACGATAGATATTGGATTGATTCATTTGGGGCAATCACAGCATAAACCTGAGGACCTGGCATTATGACCAGTGTTAAATGATGTTTTTCTTTTGTCAAAGTTAAGTATCTATATAATTCCCAACGAGGAGTAAACGGTGAAAGCCGTTGAGAATTATCTAGATTCGGACTTAGTAAAAAGATAGTAGTCCGTGTAATCCGGAATCGTATGATGACGCTATCACTCGTTATTTGGAAGGAGTAGGAAACGAAAGTTCCAAATATCGATGAATAGATAGTCATTCTGTTCTTGGATCCGTTAATTTGAGTCGTTGATAAATCAGTTATTTCAATTTTTATTTAACGTAAAGTAAGTTTCTTTTCAAACAAATAAAGTCAAATCGATGAACTTAGAGTCACAAATTTAGCCTGTATTTTATAGGAAATAAATATTTTATGAATGATAAATATACTGTGATTTATGTGTTTCAATTTAACCTCTCATACGATCACCACTGCGAACCTATTTAAGTTTAAGACAACGAATCCTGATCCTGCTGTTCCAGATCGGACTCATTGCACCGAGTAGTCCGCAACGAGGATTAATGAAAACGTTTACTTTAAAATATTAGCGATAATAATTAAGTAGGCGTTTCAGTTTCTAAATGCCCGAGGCCGCGTTGGAATATTCCAGAAATCTTCCAATGGAATTTCTATTGGTTCTTCGTGAATGAACATTGGAATATTTCAGATGATTCTTCCAATGGAATATCCAAGTTATATCAATTGAATCTTCCAGAAATTCAATGGAATATTTATTGGTTATTTCTGAATGACCATTGGAATATTGCAGGAATCTTTTAGAAATCTTCCATTGGAATATTCCAAATTATATTTCTGGAAGCTTCCAGAAATCTTCCAACCTTCCAAGTTCTCCTATTAGCCGCCAGTTTTCACGTTACTTTGATTGACACCATGATCCACAATTTTGATGGTTATTAAAGCAGTGGTGAGGTATGTTTCTTATAGCTGTCGACATACCAACAACGTTACCAATATTCTGAGAAACAGCATAGTTGAAACATTTATTGAGATATGATATACTAGTACTGTTGAGTTCCTTGAAATTGTTTTTCATCCTATACAATTCGTTAGTAACCCCTTTACCTGTATGATTTTTGTCATCTTGCTTAACAATTTCATAGTTTATATTATTTCTTACAGCGCTAATAGAACTGCTGTCATTATCTGCAATTAAAAACCCAACTTGTATGTTGCAATCAGACAGAATATCATTATTCGCAGTGAGTTTTACTGCAGCTGCAGGCTCCATAGCCTTCGCACTTCCTATGAAATTACGTCTGCAATCATGATCTTTAACTTGTGACCTAAGTCACACTTTTTGCATTTACGATTCAAAGAGATAAATGAAATAATTTTTTTTGAAAAATATCCAATCAATGCAGCATATCCAGTGAGGCTATCGTAGGACCTACCAGTGCCTCTAGTCAACCAAGCTGTATCAAACGATGCTGCTATACGTACTTTCTGATCTTTTGAAACAGAGTAATTGCCATTAATATCACTTTTTTCTGGTAAAACGAAATCGTTTTGTAGATGAGAAGGTCTGAAAAATATGCATAAACATGTATATCCCATTTTGTACATTGTAAGTTGGCATTTTATTGAAGAAGTATAGTCAGTACGCTCATTCACAGGTTATAAAATAATTCTTTTTCGCAAAATTCAATAAACATATTGTAAGTCAATTATAACTAGATCGTTATGAACTTATGAAATATCGAAATATTCATGACTAATTCATCAATAAATAGATAAAAAAAAAACGAAATCCATGACAGTGATGCACTTTGAAAAATCGAAAAAATGCTAATATCAAATATACGATTGAAATTCGATGCACGTTCATTAATCAAAGACTATAAAAATAAATATTGTATATAATCAAGTAACACGAAATTGATCAAATTTATAGTGTATAAATATTTATAATGTCACGTGTAACTAAACATCACTCACTAATCACTACTCACAATACGGGTTTCAGTTTGTCAATATTTTGGATAGTTAGTGGTCGTTCTTCTAGAGCTGCTCTTTTACAACTATCCTCAGCCATTTTTTCAATCATTTTCCCAACTTCTCTTTCATGCGTATAGTATACGTTCCAATTCAATTCTGGCATATTTAGAGAAGAAAGAAATTTATTGATATGGTTGTTTCCGATTCCTCCATCCAGGATACCTATACAATTTAGTTTGTAAGTAACACATTATCTTTAGAAATCAGAAATTAAAAGTGGTGAGTAAGGTATCAATATCCACCTGCAACAGCCATAGTATTTGTATCAAAATGCTCTCTG